>CCAG010015758.1:0-40347 GCA_001077435.1 Glossina morsitans morsitans
ATATGAAATCAATGGGAGGTATAGCGAATTCGAAAGGAGATATAGCGAAATCAAAGGGAGGTATAGCGAATTCAAAAGGAGGTGTAGCGAAATCAAAGAGAGGTATAGCGAATTCAAAAGAAAACATATGAAATCAAAGGGAGGTATAGCGAATTCAAAAGAAAACATATGAAATCAATGGGAGGTATAGCGAATTCGAAAGGAGGTATAGCGAAATCAAAGGGAGGTATAGTGAATTCAAAAGGAGGTATAGCGAATTCGAAAGGAGGTATAGCGAAATCAAAGGGAGGTATAGCGAAATCAAAAGGAGGTATAGCGAATTCAAAAGGAGGCATAGCGAAATCAAAGGGAGCTAAAGCGAATTCAAAAGAAAACCTATGAAATCAATGGGAGATATAGCGAATTCGAAAGGAGGTATAGCGAAATCAAAGGGAGGTATAGCGAATTCAAAAGGAGGTATAGCGAAATCAAAGGGTAGTATAGCGAATTCAAAAGGAGGTATAGCGAAATCAAAGGGAGGTATAGCGAATTCAAAAGGAGGCATAGCGAAATCAAAGGGAGCTAAAGCGAATTCAAAAGAAAACATATGAAATCAATGGGAGGTATAGCGAATTCGAAAGGAGGTATAGCGAAATCAAAGGGAGGTATAGCGAATTCAAAAGGAGGTATAGCGAAATCAAAGGGAGGTAAAGCGAATTCAAAAGAAAACATATGAAATCAAAGGGAGGTATAGCAGATTCGAAAGGGGGTATAGCGAAATCAAAGGGAGATATAGCGAATTCAAAAGGGGGTATAGCGAAATCAAAGGGAGGTATAGCGAATTCAAAAGAAAACATATGAAATCAAAGGGAGGTATAGCGAATTCAAAAGGGGGTATAGCGAAATCAAAGGGAGTTATAACGAACTCAAAAGAAAACTTATGAAATTGTTTACAAGTCAAGGAGAGGTATAGCGAATTCAAAAGGGGGTATAGCGAAATCAAAGGGAGGTATAGCGAATTCAAAAGGAGGTATAGCGAAATCAAAGGGAGGTATAGCGAATTCAAAAGAAAACATATGAAATCAATGGGAGGTATAGCGAATTCGAAAGGAGATATAGCGAAATCAAAGGGAGGTATAGCGAATTCAAAAGGAGGTATAGCGAAATCAAAGGGAGGTATAGTGAATTCAAAAGGAGGTATAGCGAAATCAAAGGGAGGTATAGCGAATTCAAAAGGAGGTATAGCGAAGTCAAAGGGGGGTATAGCGAATTCAAAAGAAAACATATGAAAAATGTTTTCCTTCAAGATTTTTGCAACATTTTTTTAAAAATTGAAAAATTGGAAGTGAAGAAGGGGAAGAGTAATTGTGACAATTATATTGGATGTATATATATATGTATACAAGGAGATTTATTATTTAAGTAAGTAAGTGCATTTTTTCTTATAATAATTTGAATAAAGTAACCCGTCTGACCATCTACTCATTTGAATATTTCTTTTATTTTTCTATTCAGATCCATTCATCCGAAAGGAAGTATTTCAAAAACAAGGAAATAGATAATAAAAAAGAAAACGTTATTTTATGAAAATAAGTAATAACTATTAGTATTTCATAATGAGGACGGAGGAATATTTAGACAAAAAAAAGGTTTAACTCTACTAAATTTGGATCATTGCAGTATAAGGCGTTTTCCCAAACTCATTCATGGAAGAAAAAAATTTCTAATTTTCTTAAAGCTTTAACTGTGTGTAACTAACTAGTAGTAGGTCTATGCAATGATTGGCCGTGTCTTCATTATATATATTCTTTGTTTGGGCCTAAGTAAAATTGGGGTTTAGCTTTGATATATATGATTATTATATATTTATTTTAGTGCTTATTTGACTAACGTTATTTTTTTTTTTTTTAATTTTTATTGAAATATGCTGTGAGGACCCAAAGTCGTCCCTCGTTTTGGCCTCACGGGTTTTCCGCCTCTGGAGAGGGGAAGAGAGTGCTAGGATAGGACTAGATTAGGAATAGAATAGGAATAGAATAGGAATAGATTAAGGTAGAATAGGAATAGAATAAGAATAGTTTAAGTATAGGTTAAGAGAGTAGAGTAGGGAAGTTTAGTTTAGGTAGTCGAGTTAGAGACTCGAGTAGTTGAGGTTTGGCCCCCGAGCCAAGAAGTCGTTTTGAAATTAACAATTGTTGCGATACTGTGGTTTTATTTTTATATTTTATTATTGATTTACTCCAATTCGCCATATGTAACGGAAATATTTGAATGAATAAAAGGAAAGAGCAAGTCCCTACAACAAAAAATAGAAATTTCTTGTGTGTTTTCCTTCCCTGGGCCGCTGAGCTGCCCGGCCGAAGGAAATGGGACGGAACGTCCTCACAATGCGTATTACTCTTCCGCCAGGTAGGATAGAGGAAAACAGAGTAGAGTGAATTTCGTAATGTACGAAGTGATGCAGTACATGAGTATAGAATGCCATATGAAAGAAGTAGCAAGTGCGTGAGTAACAAGAGTGTGAATGTGAGTAGGTTCATAATTTGGCTATGTGAAGACCAAAGTCTTAGAACCGTTTTATCCATCCACTTTGCTTTCTAACCCTCATCTATCTGTACATAGTATTCTTCCTATTATTATGATTATTAACCTTATTTTATATTAAATCATTTTATTATTAGGTTATTAGGTAGGTATTAGGTTAAGTACATGAATATATATATGTGTATCTATGTATTGTTATATTACATTTTCTTATTATTCCCTTTTACATTATATTGGTTTTTAGTATATGAATATACTTCTTCGTTTTTCTCGATATGGTCCGTATCACTAGATATTATTGTCAAGAGAAATGCATTTCAGAATTCTTTTAACTTCAAGTTTCTTTATTTACAATCTATTCTTTAAGACTAAGGGTCATTTACATTTTACTTTGGCAATACTCTCGACTTTTCAACTCCAATATTCTTTTTCGATACATTAAGTTGCGATTTGGGCCCGGTTCCACATAAATACGCACTTGGTAAATATGCCTTTATATAGAAACAAGGTATAATTTTTGTGTTCTATAATAAAAATAAGAATTGTGTTAGACAATGTGGTGTAGAGTCAGCCTTGCTACTATTTTACTGCTTTAAGTCATTTATAGGATATTTAATTAATTAACAAAATTTTCCAAGTCAATGCATCCATAACAACATTGTTGTTATGAAGTTCATATAAAACTTCATAGTCATAATAAATTTGCATTAATTAAGACCAATGAAACTCTAAATTAAAATGTCGCGTAATGTAAAAATATATTTTGATTTATTCAAATGCAACTCATTATCTATCTCGAGACAAGAAATATGTATATGACTTAGACCATTGTCCTAATGATGGCAGATTTAGGTTGAGAAGTGGAAAAATTATATATGTAAGCCAGAATTAAATTTTTACAGAAGTCCAGAGATCGTTGTTTGCCTGAAAGTGTTTTTAAATAAAAATGGCACGAACCAATATCTAAAATAAAGGAGCATTCATATTGATATCTCTTAAACTTCGTAAACGTGCCACTAGATTATAATACCAACGAAAACTATATTCTCCTCTGTCTGCTTTTTCTTAATTGATTCTCCACAATCTAAATTTTCTTACATCATGAGAATAGATTCTCTTCAATCTTCTTTTCCTTATATAAAAAATATAAGAAGAAGAAGAAGAAGAAGAAGAAGAAAAGAGCTCTTTTTTTTCATAGACACCTCATTTACTTTATTCAATTTCGTTTCACTTGAAAAGTTTGTCAATCAACCGCAGTAAACCGTTCAATGGCAATCTAACCGAACGCACCCTTTAAGCACGTTTTTGATGGGAAAATCTTGTTAATCTTATTGATTGATTTGATTTATGATTCGAAGCTTTTGCAGAGCTAATAAAAAACCACTAAATTTGTTGAAATGATTAATGCGTTCAGAAGTTTGCAATTCATTGAAATTATGCACATTCATAAGTTAAACTGGCAGCTAAAAATATCTAATCGAAAACAAGCAACAACACTATAGTGGGATACGGCCCCCACCCTCGACCCCCCACAGAAACCAATCAAACCTTCACTTAATGGAATTATTCATACTCTGACCTTTGAAGGTATGGGACGTGGTCGAAATAGTGATCCGATCCGAATCGTTTTCAAGACCTTTCGTCCTTGGGCCAAAAGGTGTCGTTGATTCCAAACTTCACCAAACTAAGTCAAAATTTACTACCGGTAGATTGAACGCAAAAATACATGGACAGACATGAGATGGATAGATCAGTTTTGATCGATTCAGAAAACGATTCTTAACGCCTTCCGAATGTTACGTATGCCCCCACAAACTCAATATTTACGCAGACGGATGGACAAACAAGCGCAGATTCATTTTCTGAATCGATTGGTATAATAAAACATCGGTCTATTTCAAATCCTTCCGAGTTTTTCGTATAACTGTACTAACTTAATATACCACAATAGGATAGGAAGAGAAATGAATGAATAAAAGCTTCACACAGTCTCGGGTAGAAAAGAAAAAAGACAAAAAATTTAGATTATTTGGAGAAATTTGAGGAATTATTTCAAATTAAGGCGAACGCGAAGAAAATAATCGTATGACAGAGTAGTGTATAACACGTATAATGCATTAAAAACAAATCACTAACACATCGAAATAATTTACTAACAAATCGTCGTAAATACCTACCTGACTTATACAATACGTAGTGCGTACAGTAATAACAAACTTATGTATTAACATATATTTACTCCTAAAAAGCGTATGGTATAGTAGTCATAAATATTACACACATGTGTACGTATACATATACTTATAAATTTTTGTTAGCATATGTAAGCCATCATGCTCGGTATACACATTTAACAACGTTGTGCAAACATAACGGTTACGGTTAAAAGAATTCCTTTATTTTTTTCTTTTTTTTTTTTTTTTTTGGTTGGGTATAGACCGTTAAGAGCACATGGAAGAGTAAAGAGAATTTATTATTGAAGCTTACATTGTTGATGTTGCTTCATATTCGATGACTCACAAAGCTATATGACGTTTAGTATATTTATGCTGCTTGCAGTGCACACGAATAAAACCACAATTATCGAACGTATACAGATCCATATAAATGTAGATATGCACAGGAATACACATGCACCCGCATCGCATACTTTGATTGATGGCTTTTAGCAAAAGTATTCACGTAATGCAGTTTACATGTACATGCAATCATTTGCACCAAGAACTAAGTAAATAATTATTAATAAATTTAAATATATATATATAAACTTAATATACCTACATATATACACGTATATTAATAAAGCCAAAAAATATGCAATATGGAACATTGTGAAACATATTAAACCACATGGTTGCGGAAAGTCATTACGAGAAGACGAAAAGCACAGATACAATTTCTACACACGTGGTTTGCCATATGCGGTTTAATAAGATTCTCAACTCACAGGAAACGTTGTTCGTTGCTTGTCCTTATCGCAATTTTTGTGAGCTTGATTGTGTATCAAATTTCGCACACCGCAGGAATAATCACCGAAAAGCTCTCAAACAACACTTTTATTATACAACAGGTTCGTTAAGTTAAGGAAACTACCACGAACAAGTAACAACATTATAGTCGAGCAAGGCCGATCATTAAATACCTCACACAACATTGTCTAAGACAATAATTATTCTACCACCTATTAAAATTTCCATTTTTCTGCCTTATAAATGATTAATTTTTATGAAAATCCTTACATACGGTAGGATCCAAAAAATAGACTGAGTCGGTCCAAATTTAATACAGTTAATCTTTTTATAATAAATTACTATTATGATATAATTTTCATCATGAAGCATTGAAATTTATTCCCTTATTGTCGTATGAAGTTCAGTTTTTCTTATAAGAAAGGGGGTTCAAAAATTGCCCCAGGTTTCGTGCCAATTTAGAATGCCGAAATACTGCGATCACTTAACCACTTTTGTCGAGAAATTTTGAAAATTGCAACTTTTTTCCATATAACGACTTTTCAGAATAGGGCGCTACATAGACAGTGGTCGACAATCTTGACCGATACGAACCGCGTTCGCCCTTGGGTGAAAACACGTCACTGTACCATATTTCATTAAAATATCTACTATGACCTATAGCTTGCACACAAAATTACATGGGCAGACATCAGACGGACAGACAGGCTTAGAACAATTCAGATTACGATACTGAATCGATCGGTATAATAAAAGCAGAGTCTACCTTAAGCCCTTTTGTGTGTTACATACGTTCGCACTAACTTAATATACCCTGTACCCCAAGTGGTGTAGGGTATAAAAGCTAGTAAGAAAACTATATACCGTTGCGAGCGAAGTTTTTGTACCCATCAACTTACACTATGCAAGATTGAAAAAAGGTAAAAAAAATATAACTTCGTATACTCCAAAATATTTGATGGGCGTGGCTGATTATGTTCATTTGTGTCGAATAATTTTGTGGAAATATATATCGTGTCTCTGTTGTATAATAGTTTATGAGCAACGAGCAAGAGACACAGAAAGTTTTGTTTATATAAACCTGTGGGCGTTGCAGGCGTGTTCTTTGACCTGTTTGGGCCATTTTCAAGCTCTTTTGCAAATTTGTAGGCGATATCAACCTTTTTTGCGAACGGGAGAATCGTTAATTTAGATACTATATAGTTGGATAGATGGACAGGTGGACAGACAAATACTGGAACTGGCTAAAAATTTATATATTTTATGGAGGTTTTACAGTCTACATCTGCGCTTTATAAATTAAATTTTAATATACTATAATATTCAGTAGGCGTGGTAAATTCTGCCTACTTACGTACAAGTACTAAATCATCTCCACAAAATTTACATCCAAACTTTTGTAGAGTTATCTCTTATAGTTTATGGGTAATAAGCGAAAATCCAGTTCTTCATTACTTTTCTGTTCTTACTTTACATAGTATTTCAGGCGTGCACTACCACCGATTTGGCCAATTTTCAATATCAACGTGCATACAAGCATTTCCAATGTTCCTGCCAATTTTGATGTCACAGTTTCGTTTTTCTAGGGAAAAGAATGTTTACAACACACATTATACAGACGGATAGACGGACATGTTTAAATCCGTTTAGAATTAGACGCTGTTCAAGAATATATATACTTTGGGGAACTTCTGAAGCTTCCTTCTGGGCGTTGCAAACGTTTCGATAGAATAGATATATCTCTCATCCTCCGTCATGGACTTGAAGTTACATACATATATGAGGAATGGTAGATTGTTTGCCTGACGTTACACGATCTACAAGTTGGGCTAAGAAGTTTCTTAATCAACTCATTTCTAAAGAGCATAGAGATACATTGAGGTTATGTTGATTAAGTGTTGTGTAAAGTGTAGTAGAGAACTATATAACAACAACTTTGATTCATTTTTGAAGCTTATTTTAATGCGTTTATTTGCGTAATATATATATACAAGCGAAATATGTAAAAATTTAACACCATTTTCTAGTTAGTTTTATATCCGTTAGGGACAGTCATTATATGTACATGCATGAAAACTTTTCTCGCAGAAAATTTTACAACAAAATGCTTTTCAGATTTAAGAAGTAAGAATATTATAATCGAGCAAGGCCGACTATTAAATACCTTACACCACATTGTTTAACACAACTTTTATTTTTATTATAGAACACAAAAATTTATATCTTATTTCTAAATAAAGGTACATTTTTAGTGTATGTATGTGCGTACGTATGTGTAGGCGGGCCCAAGTCGCAACCTAATGTAATGCAAGTTTAATCCTTACATTGGGCAGTTCATTTTTTGTATCAAATTATTATTATGAGTCAATTTTCATCACCACATATTAAAAGTTAGGCTTGTGTAATATCAATTTTCAATTCAAAATATAGGCCGAGATGAGATCCAAATATGGTACAGTTCATTTTCTTATATTCAACTACTATTATGATATAATTTTCATCATGAACTATTGAAAATTACACATTTTTGTTGTATGCGCTTCAATTTTCGTTATATGAAAGGGGGTTCAAAAATTGCCCCAGCCTATCCAAAGTTTTCATACCAATTTAGAATGCCCAAATACTACTACTTAGGCAATTTTTCTAAGAAACTTTACTGAGATTTTTCAAAATAGGACGTTTTATGGGGAGTGGTCGAAAAAGTGAACCAATCAGAAATATTTTCCATAGCGTTCGTCGAAATATATCAGAAATTGCGATATATAGCTTGAACACAAGTTGACATGGGCACACATCAAACGGACAAACGGACAGATAGACTTAAATCAATTCAGATTATGATTCTGATTCGATCGGTATAATAAAAAATGGGTCTATATTGAACCCTTCTGCGTGTCACACACGACCGCACTAAGTTAATACTTGTACCGCAAGTGGTGCAGGGTATAGTAAGACTTGTGTTAGACAATTTATTGTAGGGTATTTAATGGTCAGCCTTGCCCGACTATAATGTTCTTACTTGTTCGTAAAGAATTTACTGAAAAGTTCGATGGAAACATTTTTTTTTTTTTTTTTTTGATGAGAAAGAAAAAATTATTTCGTTATAAGTTTAAAATAGAAAGTTTTTTATATTTTTTAGTCGAAGCGTTTATTAAATATTCACTAGTTTACAGCTTTTTCATTGTAGTGTACAGCAATCTCGTACAACAATTTATTATGTTCGCATTAATTTCTAAATTTAAAAATAATTTATAAAATAAGTTTTTTTCTTACCTATGTGTACCATCCACAAATATGTAAGCGCCGTGATATATATATATATACATACATAGTATCCGCTGTTGTGGACATTTCACTTGATGACAATTAAAATCAAATAATGGCTTGTGTAAGCAAAAAAAAAAAAACGACGAGTAATTAAATTGAAATTAAATTATAAAACGACCACATGGCCAAACGAGACGAATGTAAAAACGGAGAGTAAACAAACAAGAACCTAAAGGACAATATTAACAAAAGCAAAGAAAAAAAAACATTTTTTTTTTTATTTTTATGGAAACGAATCTTATATCTCTTATCACCGTGAACAATTATACTATGATCGTAGCTCAGGTCGGAAACTGAGCTTCTTTACTGGACTCTAATAGCCTTTGTTCAGGCCAAGACTTATGGCTGCCATACTTTGAATAAGACTTGTATCTTCCGTTTGTTTCTGATCAGATAAACCGATTTTTAAACTTGAGTTTGGAAGATAAGACTGAACATATGGACAAGTAAGTAGGCAATGTACAGATAAATGCTTGACTAAAGGAATGGATGAACTGACTGTCAGCTATGTGGGGCCAATAGTCGTATTAATAGATTAATTGGGGAGCACGAATGGGTAAAAAGCAGAAGAAATTGATGTATCGAAGAACATATGGGTCAGAAATTAGACGAGTAAATGGATCGACAAACTTGTGACGAAAGCGTCCAACGAACAGGCAGACATCTTTGGAATTTTCCATCTACATCTGCTGTTATGATTTCATTAGGCGGACACTTAAGTTCATAGAGTCCTGACGTGTACGTCAATTGTACATTGCTTAGAGAGCATATAGCAAAGCTGTGATGCTAGATGCAGAAGAAACTCTCCCCTTTGAGTAAGACGAAGTTGCACCTCTAATTACTGAGTGCTCCCTCAATTTTGCGGTCACCAAAGCGCATATAATAATTTCGGTAGGACAACTGTGAGCCGACCCTCGCTCGCTTCGTGCATGGGGTATAGTGAGACCGGATATCTGGATATAGTGATCGCCAAACTTTGAGTTGTAATGTTTTCAGATATTCGACTTTTAGTCATTCTTCCGTGCGAAGTAACCGCAGTAACCACAGTACCCCACAATAACCTAGGCGTCCAAACTTTTCTCCATGGATTTACGATGACCATGTAGAAGCAGACAGCCGGCAATGCCAGGCGCCCAATCAGGCTGGTTGTTCCTTAACCCCCTCAATATCGAAGCAAATTTTACGCTTTAGACTTCGACTGTTGTTGAGTAGCTTAGTAAATAAATCTGTGAGCAGGTGACTTCTAAAAATTCTCGATGGCTTGTTCATGGATGATAGTTCCCATAGCAGGGGCAGATATCTCTTGGTGTTTTAGATGATTACCTACGGTGAACGCTCCACGTTGCTCGATGATATAAGTGGGGGAAGTAGGCAAGCACATAGGCGGGCAAGTGATCAAATAGAAAGATGTTCCTGGGACCTTAAGGCAGATACTATTACAGAGTAGCCACTTTATGTACGGCCGAATCTGCGCTCTGCGTTAGGGATAATGCCTATTTAAAAAGTTTTATGCTCGTTTGCAATGCAACCTCTTCCCAAGAGCCCATAAGCATTAGCTCGGCATACTAAAAAATAGGAAAACTGGTAGCCTGGAAGTTTGCCTAACGAATATTCAGAAGGACAACGCGCTGATGTGATGAAATCGTGTACTTGTACATAAGGAGGCGAAGGGGAGAAAAATTCATTTAACGACAATAAAAACTATTTGAACTTCGTAGGACCTCTAAGAACCGCTAAGACCTAGGACCTTTAAGTGGCGTTCTAAAATAAACGAGAAAACTAGCATATCAATGTACGTTGCTGGATGTGTGTGTGTGTGATGTAAAAAAACAAGTAAAAAACTTTTCCATATCATCGTTACAATCGTCAATGATGACATTAAAAGCAAGTCATACATATCTGTGTTGATGTCTATTAAATTATCGAAGGGGGGAAAAAAAATGTAATATTTACTCTACTTTATATATTTATTTATTTTTTTTTTTTTTTATACGAAATATAAGTAAACGAGATACGAAATTTTACTGCATTCACCATGATTGCGTTTAGTTATCAGTGATGATGGACGTAAAGATGATGATGATGAAAATTTTATAGCAAAAGATGCAATCACTTCATTTAAGTTGCACCAACACCATGAAATATGTGACCACTGCTCCCAGTACCTATAAATAGATACATATATATATATATATATATATAGAAAGCATTCGAACACGTATCAGATACACGTTTATATATATAAGAGAATTGGATTTTTACTGTCCTGTTGCTTATGCCTTATGCTCTTATATATGTTGTTTAATGTTATTTACGTGTGTAAGCGAGCATTCGCTCGTCATTTCATTACATCATATGTTACATTAGTTAACAGTTGAGCAATAGCAAGCAACAATACAAGCATCGAGTTGTGTTCAATAATTAAAAAAATTATTATTTTTATTTATTTATTTTTTTTTTTTTTTTTTTATCAAAGACATACCGAAGCAAACAAATCCAATGAAACGGTAAAGAATTTTGCACCCGATATTGACATGGCTTTCTGGCATTGTTGACAAACGATTTGTACAAATGTCTTGGCTTCTTCTGAACCATCATACCAATGACATGAATAGGCCGCCTCCATAACCGATGAACTCTAATAAAATTCGAAAGAAAAAAAAAAAAAAAAGAAAAGGAAAATAGAAAAAAATTCATTATGTTGCATCATAAAACACCAAAGACAATAAAGCAGTATAACGCTTCTTCACTAAGTAAAAGAAAAAAAAAAGAATTGACATGCTTCGATACTCAACACAATATAACCTAACATAAATTTTCATTCGTTTATCCAGTATTTATAAGACCATGAAACTGTTAGCTATAACCGAGAAGCAATTAGTTGCTTAAAGTCATAAAATGTTTGGTATGTTTCAAGGCTATTTGACACATTAATCACAAACTGTATGTATCGTTGAATGAATGCAGATCAAAAAGAACTTTTCTTCTTTTTTCCATTCAACTAACCTTCCGAACAACTAGTTGTTACTATGCTATGACCACAGATATGCAATTTGTTAAGTGTTCACATTGACGTCAATACAGAATTTTTTTCCTAACTAAATCTTAGCTTAGATGCAAGTGTAAACATCGATGTGTGTTTTTATGTCGAAATTTTCTTTTAACTTTTCAAAATACACTTTCAAAGCAATCGTGCATATATAATATTGGGTTGATGCATAATTATCAGGCGTTTCTTTAACGTGCTACATTTTAATTCAAAATTTTCACAATATTTTATAAATTTATTAATGAAAATATCCTTCGAATTTTACGTTACAAAAACGGGTTTCGATAATCCTGCTCATATTCGTCATATTATGTTGTACCACTTTGAGAAAGGGTGGAAAGCAGCGCAGTGATTTCACGACCTCAACGAATTTTTCGGTGAGGACACAATCAGCGAATAGATTTGCCCGTTCCAAATCTGGCGACACTACCTTGGAAGACAAGCCAATCAATCATTGGAATTCGACGACCAGGCCCGATGCGAACTTAATGGTCGATGTCAAAGCGTGGATTGCCTCTCAGAAGCGTGAATTCTTTGCCAGTTTAATCGACCGTCTCCCAAGGAAATGGGAAGCAACGCGTTCAGTTCACAACCTCAACGAATTTTTCCGGGAGAACACAATCAGCGAAGAGTTTTGCCCGTTTCAAATCTGGCGACATTAGCTTGGAAGATAAGGCAGGAACAGGTCGATCATTGGATTTCGACGACCAGGCACGATACTAAGTTAACGGTCGATGTCAAACCGTGGATGGCCTCTTCTGACCATCTTCCAAAGAAATGGGAAGCAACGCATTCAGTTAACAAGCTCAAAGAATTTTTCCGGGAGGACACAATCAGCGAAGAGATTTGCCCGTGCCAGCTTGGAAGATAAGGCAGGAACAGGTCGATTACAGGATTTCGACAACGAGGCACGATACGAACTTAACAGTCGATGTCAAGGCATGGATTACCTCTGAGAAGCGTGAATTTTTTGCCGGCTTAATCGACGGTCTTCCAAAGAAATGAGAAGCAGCGCATTCAGTTCACAACCTCAACGAATTTTTCCGCGAGGACACAATCAGTGAAGAAATTTTCCCGTTCCAAATCTGACGACACCAGCTTGGAAGATAAGGCAGGAACAGGTCGATAATTGGGTTTCGACCACCAGGCACAATGCGAACTTCACGGTCGATGTCAAAACGTGGATTGCCTCTTCCGACCATCTTCCAAAGAAATGACAAGCAGCGCATTTATTTCACAACCTCAACGTATTTTTCGGTGAGGACACAATCAGCGAAGAGATTTGCCTATTCCAAATCTGGCGACACTAGCTTGGAAGACAAGCCAATCAATCATTGGAATTCGGCGATCAGGTCCGATGCGAACTTAATGATCGATGTCAAACCGTGGATTGCCTCTGAGAAGCGTGAATTCTTTGCCAGTTTAATGGACCGTCTTCCAAAGAAATGACAAGCAGCGCGTTCATTTCACAACCTCAACGAATTTTTCCGGGAGGACACAATCAGCGAAGAGATTTGCCCGTTCCAAATCTGGCGACACCAGCTTGGAAGATAAGGCAGGAACAGGTCGATCATTGGATTTCGACGACCAGGCACGATACGAACTGAACGGTCGATGTCAAAGCGTGGATTGCTCCTCAGAAGCGTGACCGTCTTCCAAGGAAATGGGAAGCAGCGCAGTCATTTCGCCACCTCAACGAACTTTTCGATGAGCGCACAATCAGCAAAAGTAGATGCAGGGAATGGTTTGCCCGTTTCGAATAAGCCAAGAAGAGGTCGGCCATTGGATTGGGTGTGTGTCTGTGTGTGTATGTGTGTATTTTTGTTTTTTGCTCTGTGAGCTGGAGGTAGAAAATCTTCAAGAGATACTGCTGGTTCTTGCTTGCAGCATGCACAATTCGGCATCCACGGCGCCTACGTACTTAAAACTACCCCAGCACACGCTTCCTCCACCACTGTCCCCCGCGGGGCCACCGTTAGGTATTACTTCGCAGAGGCTGGTTGCCGTTACCACGTTACCTGTGGTGAGACCTCAGTGGAATGCACTATTGGCTTCTATTCCTCGTGCTCTCCACTCACTGCCTTTCAAGCCGCCGTAACTCTTTGAGCACTGTGCTTACAAAGTCTCCTATAGTGCTCCAGCCTTCTTTGTTGGCAGTTAACCCCTCCAATATTTCCAATGTTTCACTCACTTTGTGTGTGTCTGTGTGCGTATTCATGGCCATACGGTTGACTCAGCAAGTGGCAGTGTACTAAACTGTTAGTGCAGATGTCTACCGATATCAATTGAACAAATTCAACGTCAAATTGACCAGAAATAGCGGTTAACAGACGCTTGCATGGCAACGTCCCCCGCATGTTGTAAGAGATGTTAAAGATACATTGTTGCCGCACCCACCGTACTCACCAGACATAGCGTCTTCCTATTACCACTCGTGAAGCATGAACGTTTACGTTTTTTAAACAAAATTATTAAACCGTCATGACCGATAAGTCTATTTTTCCATTTCTAACTTGTTGTTGTTGTTTCCTATTCTCCCTTAGTGGATACTTGAATGCATATCTATTTACATATACATACATAATAGTGCGATGTAGTATGGCTTGGCTGGCATGCGGTTTCGAAATGCTGAAGAAGTGTGAAACTAGGTCGATGATTGAATTATTGCCGAACCAATATCGTTCTTTTGACACAATATCATCGCATTGCCAGACGATTGGGAAAAAGTTGTAGCGAATGATGGAAAATATTTTGCTTAATATAATAGAGTATCAGTTTTTCTCAATAAATGTGAAGTGAGTAAATGATCAAAATACATGCAAGCACTTAATAAGTAAGTAGTGCATATAAGTATGTATTTACGTTACCTCCTCAATCAGACGATTGCCAAATATGCAGAAATGAAACACTTGTGCCAACGAATAACCCAAATAACCGACGACACCGAGTGCATAAACATTAACGCCCGTAATTTTGGTCGCTTGGTATGCCAATAGCGTCAATTTTATAGTTGCCGTCAACATATGCAATAATAATGCGACGCCATAGGTATCACCTATGGCTGCTACTAATCTAAAAGAGAATTAAAAATACATAAGCCTTTATATGCGGCAAAGCAATTATGTTAAAGAATTATTAAAAAGAAAAAAAAAAAGTTTAAAACGGTTTTAAAAAATTATTTTTGGAAAAGATTTGAAATTTTTTGCAAGTGAAATCTTTTTTTTCAATTTTCCGATAAAAACCTCAAAAAAGTTTTTTTTATTTTTATTTATTTTAACTTATTTTGCAATTAAAATTGTTATTATTATTGTTGTATTATAAAAGACCAACAAGTAAAAAAAACTACAATCACGAACCACCATTCGATACCGTACACCCATCCATAGTTATTCAGTTAACTACTCTTCAAAATAAAGCGTTATGTGGGAAGTAGTGGAAAAATTCGCCCCAATAACATTTGTCCGAGTGTACCAAATTGCATCAACAGAAGTAAACAGGACACACGAACCGGCTCAAATTAAAACGGAAAGTGTTCCTCAATTGGCCGACCTACCGTAAGTTCTTCATACAAACGCACAAGTCGCAATACTTTGAGTCCCCGTACAAATTATATGAGTGGTTTTTTGGAAGGCATTAAAAAAAAGTTTGTGTGAATGAAAATTTTAGAGAAAAAAGCTTGTCCAAAGCGGTCCAAAGTTTTCATACCAATTTAGAATGTCGAACTGTTACTTTTGTCGAGGAATTTAGAAAATTGCAATTTTTTTCCATATAACGATTTTTCAAAATAGGGCATTATATGAGGAGTGGTCGAGAAAGTGGACCGGTCGGAGCATGTCACCAAATGTCATCAAAATATCTCAAAAATTGCAAAATGTAGCGTAAACGCAAAATGACATGGACAGACATTAGACGCACGGACGGATAGATAGTCTTAATTCAATTAAGATTATAATTCTGAATCGATCGGCATATTATACGGTGGTTCTTAAGGGCTTAAGTTAGCCCTTCTGCGTGTTACTACAAGTGGTGTAGGGTATAAAAAGCCACCCTCTTAAGACTGCATTTTACTATTTCCTATGGCAAGAAATTTTATAAAATTTACTATCTTCGTATACATACGCTCTTGATGATATAAAAAAAAAAAATGGGGATTTTTTCTTTTGCTATTTGAACATTTTAGTATGAGTTTTGTTTTGGGCGTTTTGTACTGACCTTACAACATGTTTGTGCCGTTCCACCCAATATTTAATGGCGCTACGTACCATCATTTCTTGTTTTTTAGTTAAACCATTCGGATTGTTGTTGTTAAACGTTTGTAGGGTAGAGGGGGCTCGAAACTGAGCGCCCCAATCCGCTTTGCTGCTATAAATACCCGACAAATCTAAGCCGTTGCTTGGAGGAGGTTCTTTTTCTAAAACGAGAAACATTCATATATATATACACACACACACACACACACACACACGCGTACGCACGCATTTATACTCTTGTATATGTGTTTAACACAATAAAAATCCTTTACTAAGAATTCACCTTCATTTTCAATCAATTCGGCCTTGGAATGTGCTGACAATGAACGAAATAGAGCTCCGGAATCGGGACGAAATGTATCCAATGAGGCGGATAATTCCATTAATGGTTTCATAATACTCTTTAAATGTTGCAATTGCTCACAAGCGAATATTAACCATGAACAGAATAATACATCGCATAAATTTGCATGAGATAGAGCGAACAGTATAAAGTATGCTTGATAGATAAAAGATACGATATAAGATATTCCGCTGCTCGCATCCCAAGGGTAAAAAGATTTAATTGGTAAACGGGGTATTTCCACAGTCATAGTGGAATTATTCTCCTTATCAACAGCAAATTTAACACTTTCACCAAAAAATGTTAAAGTAATCCACGCTGTAAAATTCATTATATAAATCGATTTGTTACTCATGCAAGCTACGCATTTCATTTCACACATTTACATACCTATAGCTGATGTAACTGTAGTAAGCATAACTAAAAAAAATAATTTACGCATTTTCGCTAAAGCAATTGAATGATAACGTGCATCGGATTCAGCGAACAAAGGATGCGTATTGACTTGATTCCATATACTAATAGTTCTATAAAAGCCAAAAAAAAAAGAAAGAAAACAACAACAACAACAAAAGCAAATTCATTTAATTACTTCAGTTGACTTCCCAACCGACATCAATATATTTACCGATAAAAATTTTTCTGACTGCAGGCCAAATAAATAAACTTTGTAATGCTGTGTGTAAAGAAGAGAACTGTAATAGTGTTACCAGATAATTCGTTGACTTCATCCGCATTCAAGGCCATATTGATCAATATCGATAAAAATTGTAATAAAATCAAAGCGAGATGTATGGATGAATAAATTTTTTTCCCAACCGCTGAGCCGCTAGTGAACGCATGCATGAATAAACCCGAAAATTTCATCAACTTGATGTTGGGCATAAGGTCGGCAACAAGGCCAACATATTTTCCTGGCTGTAAATCGTTAGCCATTGCTGAAATATTGTAAAGTTTGTTAAAAAATGAGATTTTTAAACACATATGTATATATATATATATATATATATATATATATATATATATATATACTTTAATATATATATATATACTGTATATATATGTATATATATATATATACAAGTATATACATATATGTATATATATATATATAAGTATATATATATATGTATATAGTGTTGTTCATATGTATACGATAAAATGTTGCCCATCAAGGATATACACATTTTCTCTTTCTGGTTTTCTCGACAAGACTCTTTCGGTGCTTCAGATAGTGAATTGATATAATTTGACAATAAAGTTTGCCTTCACTTTAAGGGATTTCTTGATTTAAAAAAAAAAAAAAAGAAAAAGAGACTATTCTCAGTCAAACATTGACCAAAGCTACTTTCCTTACTTCTTTTCTACGTTCTAGCAACATTTGAGCTCCCTATGAAAGCAACTCGCCTTCTTGGACTACCTGCAAAAGCATGCTTTCTGTCGGTATAGAAATAAACATAAAAGCGTAGTTCATCAGGTGAAGGGACAGTGTTGCATAGCAGATTCCTATTCGCGGCGGGAAATCTCTATACTTATGGGTCAGGATATTTTAAGTTTGCAGGGACATATGAAATACCCAGTAGGCTTTAGCATAGGGCCATTTTTTATTATATCGATCGACTCAGAATCATTTTTTGAATGGATCCCAGCCTATCTGTTCGGCTGTCCGTGTGTCCAAGTATTTTTATGTTCAAGTTGCAGTTCGGTCTAAGAATCGATTTAACCATGTCTGTCTGTATGTTCCTGTGATGTTTGTTCATGTAATATTGTGTTCATACTACGGATCACAATTTTTGAGGTATTTTTCTGAAAGTTATTACAAATGCCATTGAAAATGATTCGAATCGATTGGCTTTTTCGATCACTCCTCGTATGACGTCCTATTTTGAGAAATCGTGAAAAATCGTAAAAAAATATTGCGATTGCAAAATGTCTCGACAAAAGTCGCCAGATAATAATATTTCGGTATTCTAAATTGGTGTGAAGAGTTTAGATCGGATGGGGCAATTTGAACCCCTCTCATCTAACAATTCCCACCAAAACTGAATCTTTGTATAGTAAGGGAACCTAATTTTCATTATTTCATGATAAGGATTGGTTCATATGCGTAAATTGGCAAAGGAATCAAATCAAATTTTGCACCACGTAAGTCGATTTTGATTGAGAATATCACTGTATATAAGGATTCTTAGGTCAATTGTTGATGTTTTTTGATGAAAGTTTGTTCATGGCAACAATTTGACGTAAAAGTTACGTGCATCAAATATTAACCACATGGGTCTCGTTTTTGGACCCTACTCCATATACGGATTTCAGGAAAAGATTTTAATTTTTATTAGTTTATGATGAAAGTAAGCCGATAATAGCGATTAAGCAAAAAAATGTACGTTACGTTACGTTTGGATTATACAAGCCTACGTTTTGACCTTGAGCAAGCCTTTATATGGAGAGAAAGTGTGGTTTCTAGTTTTTTATGACGGCAACGAAAAAATAATAAAATATTTTTGAAATAAATTATTTGATAAATTATATAAATTATATATTGATAAATTTTGATCATGTTATGCGCTGCTTTGGGCCCTCTCCAATACGCGGGCTTTTATGAAAAGCCTTTATATGAAAATAATGCGCAATTTTTGGTGTCTTTTTACTAAAACGAGTGAATAACTTTACTAGGTGAGGTAGTGTAGGGTATCCAATGGTCGGTCTTGCCCGACTATAATGTTCTTAGTTATCTTTTTAATGACCAATCATTTAGGATAACTTGATGCTTGTCAGAAAGAGGTGTGGAAAGATAGAGGGATAGGGAGCGCCCAAATCGTAATTAAAGTATGGTTTAGTATACTGAAGACTGAAAGTCTGGTGTGTCGCCTTGACAGTCGAACTTTACAAGTATGTGGTGGCCGATTGGCACATTGTAGCCATCTTTCCGTTAATTATCGGTTTAATGGTCTTAGCAGTGGATCTCCTTGGAATTTCTCTAATACGATTTTAGTGTTTTCAAGAAGCTCACTGTTGTTCGATAAGGTACAATTTCGATCTTGTCAGGCCTTATAAGTCCTTTAAAATATCGATAACGCTTTGGAAGTCTTGAGAAAAAATGCTTTACATTTGTTGCGAAAATGTTTTCTTAAAATCGACAGCACGCAAATAGCAATTTCGCTCTAGAAGTTTCCATATTGGAGGCGTGTAATGCTTTGTCTGGTCGGTCAATCATTGATCAGATTGATTAAATGCTTCATGCAATTAAGCAAGCGGGACACATCTGAACTTAAGATTTCATTGCTAAGCTAAACATTTACAAAAAACGTGTTTACATAAAGTTGAATTGAAAAAGAAGAAGAACAAGAAAAGAGGATTTTGAATGTGAAATGTAATGAACAGAATTTCCATCTGCGGGTCCCTTTAGAAAAAGAAGTGAAATTAAACGATTGAGTTAACGGGCGATTAAATGGGTGTCACGTATAAAAATAATTTCCAAAAAAGGTCAAAGGTCAAGGTCGACGAAGCTATACGACTGGTGCCAAAGCTCGGAGTGAGATAAAGTAACGTAAACGGAATCGTGCAGCCAGATGCGATCAGATGAATTATTCTACTCTCTACCGCTGACAAAAATGCGATTAAAAGGGGCATCCAAGGTAAATTAAGATCCAGAAAAGGTCAATGCAAGAAAGCATTGTCTTCCAGCACTCGTATTACTCCGCAATAACCAATATTTATAAAAGAGCGTAGCGGCGACGATTTCATGCATTTACTCTATAACCCAAGTCATGCCCCTCCCATTTGCACTTTTTAACTTTTTGCATAATTCTCTTAATGGTATGAAATCACTTTTAAAGGAATCAAAAGGAAAGGAAAATTACGTGTTTCAGTTTTCCTTTAGATGTCCTAGAAATTCTACAGTAATAGCATAATGGTTTTACGTCAAAAATGGTCAAAAGTGTAGCAATCAATATTGACACTTATTTGGTTTAATAAAATTTATAGAAATTGCTTTTGCATCTTGATGAAAAAAATGCCACAAACATTTTTCTTCAACAATTATATTACATATTATTTAAAAGTAGTAAGAAAGTTATATTTGATCCTGGCCGAATCTTCTATATCCGTCATCGTTATCTTAAAAATGACCAAAAAAGTAAAAAAACTAAACTTTCCTGCTCTATAGTATGGAGTGGACGCAGCTGATTTCTTCTATTTTCAAAATAAAAGTGTTTCTTGCATAGGCGTCCGTGGAAAAGTTTACGTCCCTTCCAGATTCTTTTGCAAATTTGTAGGCGATGCCTTCATTTTCGTTAACGGGAGATTATTTGCCATAAATACTACTAGAGTTGTGCATACGGACAGATGGACAAACGTATAGACGGGCATGTTTAGCTGCATTCCAAATTTAATACCGGCCAAGGATTTATATACTTTACGGGGCTTTTAAAACTAGTTTTTTTGATACATTATCATATTGGGCGTGGCCAACTATTTCCACTTTTGTGCGGGTGCTACAGCATCGCTCATAGACTATGTGTTCAAGTTTTTACAAATTGATCCGTTATAGTTTATGCACAATGAGCAATAAACCAATTTTTTATTTCTTTTGAAAAACAGACGTGTTGTCAGTTTTCGTGGTGCTGTGGGCGTGTCCTTCGATCGTGCAAGAACTTCCAATATTTCTGCCAAATTTGAAGTCAATATCTGCATTTTTGCGGTTAGGAGCATGTTAACAGCGGACATCACACAGTTGCGCAGACGGACAGTTGGGCAGACGAACAGACGGACATGCTTAAATCGATTCAGAATTTGATGCTGATCAAGGATTTTTATACTTTGTGAGGTCTTTAGTGCTTCCTTCTGAGTGTTGCGAACGTTTTGACTAAATGCCGACATCATTAGGTGATGGATATAAAAACGAAGTGAAGAAAATGCAGGAGTGTCGGCAAAATCTATGGTGGTTTTCCTAACCAAAAATTTTTCTCAGCCTAAGAACTTGCAAGTTTATCCCGGCAAAATGATCACTGTTCACTCCGTACGAGTGGCCGAGTAGGCAAAGGATCGCGGCTAACAAATCAATGATCGTGAGTTCAAACCCCAAAAGCTGTAGAGTTCTGACTACAGACAGGGATATGATCCAAGTTATCCGGCAGCATTTAAATCATACTTTGTAAATATGTAAATATGTAGACAATAAATAAATGATCATTATAGAATCTAAGGGATAACATGTTGCGACAAAGTGTTCAACCTTGTGAAGAGCATCGCGGTTCAAAAGGCCTTAAAAAAATCGCAGATACTAATTAGGGCAAAAAGCGTCTGACATGGTGACGCATATTAAGCTAAACCAGCCCGCTTTTAGATTGAAAAAGGCTTCAAAAAAGTACAAAGCAAAACAAGTTTATATATAAAGGTGGGGAAAGCGGTTGTTTACGATAAGACCAACCTTTACTTTTTTGTAGAATGAATCTTCTTTTGTGAAATCTCTAACAATTAGGGTACCGTGATGTTTGGTTTATCAGATCCCGATCTATAATAGAAAGATCACTCAACTATCGTTATTTTAGTAGATATTTTTTTTTTTCTAATATGAGCAATCACTCAGTGGATGTTCCGTGATTCGTATAGCACGATGACTCTCAGAAAGAAGAGAGGAAAGAAATAAGGATGCGGTGGACGCAAGTGCAGTGAGTGTGTGCCAAATTGTTAAGGTTTATGCTGAGCACTCACTATAGATTCGAGCAAAGAAGGCTTTAAGTTGTGGTAATCACAGCTCTTACCCGCACGGCTACTGAGACGGATCTTATGATATTCATTTAGATAAATTTCATTAAAATCTCCTGAGAGAAAATTACTCAACATGAAAATGAATGAATAGAGTAAATACGGCGGCAACGGTAGATACTATTTTTGCCATCTCCCAGCAATTATTGAATTGCGTATCGACAAAATATTTCGTCTTTTGGAGTTATCCCTAAAAGAGCCCATATTTGGATGTCGTCACAAAAATCGAAGCATCTGGTAATATCTGACGAGAACAGCGGAAAGGATAGATTAATACTGCTTTGTATGGGCCCGAATTCCTTCATGCTGAAAACTCATGATGCCATGATTTTTGGCATATCATTGGAACAAAGTATAACCCACCACACGTCCAGCATTAATTTGTTATCTCAATAATTTCAACTTTCGCGTATAATTAGTTATCAATTAAAAAAACAAGTAGCAACATTATAGTGGGGCAACGACGATTATTCAATACCCTACACCACATTGTCTAACACAACGCTTAATTTTGTATGAAATTACTGTTATCGGTCAATTTTCGTCATGAAGCATTGACAATTATACATTTTTGCCGCATAAACTCCAGTTGTCTTGTTGTTGTATGAGAAGGGGTTCAAAAAATTAGCACAGCCGTTCCAAAGTTTTCATATCAATTTAGTATGCCGAAATATCAGTACTTACCCACTTTTGCTGAGAAATTTTGTATGAATTGCAAATTTTGTCGAAAGTGTCGACCGGTGGAAAAAGCGGATCGATCCGAACCTTTTTCAATGGCGTTCGTCCTTTGGTCAAAAAACATCACTTTAGTAGATTTCGTCAAAATATCTCAAACTATAGTTTGACCACAAACTTACATTAGACGGACAGACAGACAGACAGACAGACATTAGAAGGACAGACGACAGACGACAGACGGACACGCGGACAGACACGCTTAGATTAGTTTAGATTATGATTGTGAATCGATCGCTATAATAAAAGGTTGGTCTACCTTAAGCCCTTCTCCTTGTTACATACGCCTGTAGTAACTTAATATACCCTGTACCCTGTACCACAGGTGGTATAGAGTATAAAAAACATCGTTTTAGAATTTGGCGTGAATATGTATGAGATTAATATAAATCGTTTAGTCAGCCCTAGCCAGCATTGTGCTGCAAATGAGAACTGGGTTCACATGTGTGCACCCTTGGAAGCAAGATTTATTTCACAAATTTCTTTGTTAATATCACAATTCATTTAACTTTAGTATACCTTTTACTTATTTACTTTTCCTTCGTTCACTAAATTTCTTTATTTTGTTTTATTTTGCTTTATTTAATTTTCTTCTTTTTGTTTTTCTATGATTTCCTTATTCTCTTAACTTTGCTTAAACATTTTTTGTATATTTCGTTTTCTTTAAATAATATTTTAGTTTTGAAAAATTCAAATTTTGTTGCAATTCTCTCTTTCTTTATGAAAGAATTGCATACAAAAACGAATAAAAAACTAAAAGCAAAATGAATAAATTAAACCAATTTTTCAGGAATTAATTGGAAAATTTCCTTACGGAACGATGTTATTTAGTTCTTTAAGTCCTAACACTAAATGACTTTTATTTGAAATGTGTGTTTAACCGAAAGGTGTCCTTAAAGAATGTTTGAATATATTCTCACGCTCGCACACACACGCGCACACACACACTAACTTACACACGCATACGCACACACACACACACACACACACACACACTTACACACGCATACCCACACACCCAACCACTCACCCATACACACGCACACTTACACATGCATACCCCCACACACACACATTCACACACATTCCCATATGCATACATCGCGGATAGATGCGCTTACTTGTGCGTATTTAAATTAAGAATTTCGAAAATTCAAGTAGTGGCGACTGCCACTTCGTATTAATTGAAAATCAATTGCAACATATGACGTGGTTTAGAATGATTTTTAAAATCAATATCATGCGAAATATTACAAAGGGATAACATACATATGGGCCCGACTTTGACCGATGTTGATATTGAAACTTGATAATAATAATTATTTTAATATTTAATGCATTGCATACAAACAAACACATACATCTGCATTAAAACAAACATATACACAATTAATGACCGCCGTCAACACAACTACCATCTGTCCTATTAAATATAACATACATTATTCCTTAGGATTTCCGCAGTTGAACTAAAACAATTGTTAGATAGTCCGAAAATTCCCACAATTACTTCTCATACGTACATACATTATACGTTTCATAAAGTTTGGCGTAAATTTGTTGCCAACAAAAATTTATTGAATCCAAATTCAATAGCTTTTCAAAACCAATCAAGTATAGTTTAGTGTAATAATATTCAAGGGAATATAAGTCGACCTCAAAACAAGTACAAGTGTTTACCACATCAAAGGTATTATATTAAGCCCCTAAGTAAATATCTATGTGCTTCAGTATAATCATTCTTTCACCTTTATCTTTTTTTTTCTATCTCTCTCTCTCTCTCTCGCACATTTCAAAGGATTGCAGGCGATTGATGCCGAAAAGGGAAAACACTAATAACGTATACCTTGTTAGGTAGTCATTGAAGCTGATAAAATCATAATTTAAGAGCTTATGCAAATTAATGGAAAACAAAATTGAGTTTCCTTTCATTTCTAACCACGCCATTGTAATATCCATAAATATTTTATAGGTATTTTCTTCTTTTTTTTTTTGTTTTTAATTTCCTCAAATATTCAAAGAAAAATATTGGAATTTTGTGGTTTTCATACCCATCGCCCAAGGATGAGGGATATATTCATTTTGGCATAACGTTTGCAACGCTCAGAAGGAAGCTTCAGAAACTCAACAAGGTATACATATTTATGACCAGCATCAAATTTGAAATCGATTTAAGCATGTCCGTCTGTCGGTCTGTGTGAAGGCGGTTCTAAACATTCTCTTGTTCGCACAAAATGCAGCTATCGACTTGAAATTTCGCAGAAACATTGGAAGGTTCTTACACGCAGGTTGGTATTGCGAATGGATCAAATCGGTAGAAGGGCACATCTATAGCACCATCTTTGTTTTTCAAAAGGAATAAAAAATTGTTTTTTTTTTTTGCTCATTACTCATAAACTACAGCAGCTAAATCTACAAAAAGTTTTAAGGTATATTCCACGGCCGATGCTGTAGTATTTATACAAAAATGGGGAAAAATAAACCCCGTGTACTCAGTATTTCAGTGCATTAAAATTTAATTATTTTTTTTTTCAATACTTTCATAACGCGGAGAAGTAAACTTCAAAAACCCCATAAACTCCAATTTGTCCCGTTGTCCAACTGCGGGGTATCTGCAAAAGACCTTGACAATCATCCAGATTAACAGGTTAAAGAGCAAGGACCAAACGTCTATACAAACACAAGTAAGAACCTCTTCGCTTTCTTTGCTCATTAACTCATTACTCGTTGCTCATAAACTACAACAGTTAGAAGATATAAAGTTCTACAAAATTGTTTTACAAAAATAGAAAAAATCAGCCACGCCCATCCATTTTATATTTTTCATTTATTTATTTATTTTTTTTGAATCTTTCATAGGATAACGGTGATGGGTATAATAGATTCGGTCGCAATCGAATATAATTTTCCTACCCGTTGTTACGAAACGATTGAAAATCTTCGAAATTGAAGGCAATTTAATATAAAACTCAATAACTTTGAAATTTATGTTAAAACATGACAAAGAAACGAATTGGAATTAAAAATGAACATACGATGGAATATCATTTACATACCGTGTAAAAAGTATCTGGAATTCTTAGATGAAAAACTTATTTAGCCAGTTTTAAAATGGATCCCATCCTTTGCAAGGCAATTTCAGAAGGGCTAGCTCAGCGCCGTTTTGTCCCGTCAAAGGATAGCTTAACTGAAATCAGAAAACATTTGATTAAACCCTAAAATGAAATTAGAATGAGAGCTACTGGAGAATATATTGTAGAGGTATACGTTCGTCACGTTGTTTATTTATTGTACTCTGCTATATACCTTTCCGAGGTCCTTTAATGCCTAACCTTACCTCGCCTTACCTTAATAAAGCCATTATGCCCTTCTTCTTAAAGTCAACATGGTCGACTGCGCTGCTGATGCTGACTGCGCACCATATTAGTCCAATGCCCCCCCTTTGCTTTATATCATCGAAAAATTTTTGTCCAAAAACCACCATATTAGTCCAATACCCCCCCTTTGCTTTATATCATCGGAAAATTTTTGTCCAAAAACCCACATATTAGTCCAATACCCCCCCCCCCCCTTGCTTTGTATCATTGAAAAATTTTTGTACAAAAACTTGGTTAACTTAACTTGGTTAGCTGGGAGGAGTTCCCAGGAGTACCCAGCTCTAATAGATTACTATTTCTTTGCATCGATGTTTCAAGCACTTTGCTAGACAACGCTTTCACAATTACAAGGAAGAAGAAAAATAGCTCGCTTTATTAGGCGAATGATTCTTCTGATGGGAGAAATGTGCGTGTATATTATGCTTTGGTTAAAACATCTATTAACTAGTAGTAGTATTTTTAAAAATTCGGCCAGATGGTCTCTTTTAAGCAGCGTAAGATGCTGCATGTGCTTGCAAAAGCTCGATACATTTTCTAGCTATTTCCTCCACCAGAGACAATAAGAGAAGCTTAACATGCAAAAATATATCGACTTGGCCGCCACACACCCTAATAGTAACGAGTTGCAATTATCAAGTCAGCATACTTAGATCCAATCCCCAGAGGATGCGATAGATTACAATTCAATTACCATTATGTGTGTGGTCGTAGCTATATTGAGTGCTCTGTCGGTAAAGACATAACACTTGCCGAAGATTTACTTTTTGAAGATACGGCCACTCCCACTCTCTCTTCATATTTTTGTGATCGCTGTCGCAATATATTTATAGAGAATGAAGACTTGGTTAATGGTTATGAAACAAGCAAGAAAATTATATTCGGTTTTGATCGAACCTTTTATACCCATCACCGTTATCGTAAGAAAGGCAAAAAAAGTAAAAGAACTACATTTTTCTGCTCTATAATATGTAGTGGGCGTGGCTGGTCTTTTCTATTTTCAAGATAAAAATTTTTGTAACATAGACGTGAGGGCGTTGTAGGCGTGTTCTTCGAGAAGTTTAAGTTACTTCCAAATTCTTTTTCAAATTTTTAGCCGATGTATCCATTTTCGCTAACGGTAGAATGTTTATCACAAACACAAGACAATTGCGCGGAGAGACAGATGGACAGGACAACAGACGGGCATGTCTAGATGCACTCTAGATATGCATCTGGCCAAGAATTTATCAGCCTTATCGGGTTTTTAAAGTTTGTTTTCGTGCCTTATAAAGGTACTAAAAAAAAATATAAAATTACTACTAAATAACTATAACTAAACTATAGTATTGGGTAAGTGTGGTAAATTTTTATGCAGGTGCCACAGCATCGCCCATGGAATACGAGTCCAAATTGTTTTTGCATTTATCTGCCATAGCAATAAGTAAAAAAACAATTTTTTATTGCTTTTGGGAAAGAGGTGTTCTCAGTTTGCGTGGTGCTATGGGTGTGTCCTTTGATCGATTTGGTCCGTTTTCAATACCAGGCTGATTGCAACAATTTGCAATGTTTCTGCAAAATTTTGGAGTCGATAGCTACATTTGTGCGAACATGGGGACGCTTACAATAGACTTTATAAAGACTGGCAGACGGACATGCTTAAAACGATTTAAAATCTGCTGCTTCATTCCGGGCGTTGCAAACGTTTTGAGAATAAAAGAAAATAAAGGAAAATATATATTGTTATGAAAATGCCATATTTGATGATTCGAGTTTTCATGAAAATTAGTTGATTCGACTGGCGAAAGGATTGGCAACAATTGGCAGAAATTTAGCGGTAAAACTGATTAACGGACTAAAAATGTCGCGATGAATGTAGGTAACGGTGGGATTTGTTTATAAAAGGGTATATAAGCAGCATATGTGTCAGTCGAGTCGAGTGAGTTGACAGAGTCGAGTAAAGAGAGTTGAATTGCGAAATTTGAACGTACAACACCAGAACGAAAATTGAAGCGTTGTAAATATAAGTTCCTGTAAATAATTTTGTTAATAGACCCCTAAGAATTGGTCATGGCCCGACTGTAGAAGAAGCTTTTCTCGGGGAGAAGGAATGGGCCTTCTAAATTAAGTAAATAATTCATGACATTGTTCCGAAAATTTAAAAAAATTAGGAAAATTATGATGAGCGTCGCCATCTAGACCACTCACCTGCTCCTCCTCCGCCTGTAAAAGATCAATTTGTAGTGAAGCGTGCGATACTTCACCACCATCTTCGCCTAAATCTCATAGGTCAATCCATGTTGCTCGCCACTATTGCTCATCGTTCCCATCGTCAACGATAAAACTCGTGGATC
This sequence comes from Glossina morsitans morsitans, assembly GCA_001077435.1. Taxonomy (NCBI): domain Eukaryota; kingdom Metazoa; phylum Arthropoda; class Insecta; order Diptera; family Glossinidae; genus Glossina; species Glossina morsitans. The sequence continues at coordinate 28,673 of CCAG010015758.1, forward strand.
TGCCAATGTTGAATCCGGTTGACGTTTCAAGTGTTCCATTCTTGCCGGCAAAGAACATTAGCGTTTCTTGTATCGTTGACTCAGCGGGTAACACACAAGTTACAAATAAACCGGGATGCTCCTCTCGTTTCAGCTTAATTAAGGTGGCAAACGTATCTCCTCCCAATGGTGTCACTCAGACTTCCCTGTGTACATCTCGAAAGAATATTAAGAAAAATAATAAATCGACATCTGCCTTTAGCTGTTCGAGTGTATCCGTTGGTCACCATGCTGGGCTCACTCTCTCTATTTTTCCCCAACTTAAAATTTTCCCTCTGTGCACCCTATCGGTTCTAGTGCGGATGATGTCCGCTTGATGGCAGTACCCCCCAAAAGGGCAAAATTCGCGTCAAAAAAAAGAGTTTTCTCACTGCAAAAGTCCCGTCCGTAAATTTGAGGTGTGCTAGCATTTCCAAATTGTCTCCATCTTCTCGTCTTTTAAAGTGTTAGTTCGGACTGAAAATATGGAAATTTTTGTAAATAAACCATTGCGGCCAGTTGAATCCTTAATAAAGGAATTCATCTTCGGGATGGACTCCGTAACACTAATTCGGTAGTTCTTCCTTCATCAGAAAACTAAATGTTTCTTCAAGCCCAGGAAACAATCATTTACTAAAATATTAGGGCCATAAAGTCAAAAATACGCTCGACTTTTCTAAATTCAGTGAGCGCGGAGTTTTACTGTTTGGCTTTCACTGAGACCTGATTAAAGGCTGATTTACAATCGTCGGAACTTTTTCACAATCCTATCCAGGTTTTTAAAATGGTGGTGGTGATCAATTGGATCGTATTGACGGCGGTGTTTTAGTTGCCATATCTTCTTCAGTCCCCTCCTACTTAATTGAACTTCCTACTCGTCCCGACGTTAAGTTTTCTGCCATTCTGGCGAAAATTGCCAATAAACAGTTATGCGTAACTTGCTTTTACATTCGCCCAAACACGGCTATTTCATCATATTACAAGAAATATGCTGCCCACATTTGTGATTTGTGACCGAAAAGTCTAAACCTACTGATATGATCGTAGTGTTGGGTGACTTAAATTTGCCACAAATCACTTGATGCTATAATAATAATTCTGACCGTATCTCTAGATAATCTGTAAGATCTTTGCTTTGCCAACTTTCCAGAAATAGCTGTAAATCGCTGCTCAATTTTCAGTTTATCTGAGGATCCGTCTCATCCAGCAATTTGCATTTCCCTTCCTTGGCATTCAACGGCATCATGGTCCATTCATGTGTCCATTCCGATGTGTCAAATACAACTTGTTCAAATAAAAATTATGATTTTGATAGAACCACTATCCCTCCGCTTAAATCCTATCTTTCACACATTGTGCCCGATTTCTCTGCTGGGTATCTTGAAAACCTATTATCGTCGTGCCATAGGGCCTTCACAGATGCCTTAATCCGCTTCACAGATGTGGAAATAGACATCACGTTGGGAACTATATAGGTATCGTCAAGTTGGGTGTCTTACCGAATTTTTACCCAGCATCTAGCTTTCGCTATTAAATATTATATTTCTCCATTCCAGCATGGCTTTCGGAAAGGAAGATCTACTGTAATGAGTCTCTTAGAGTTTGCTTGCCATGTTTTTAAGGCTTTTTCTAGTATCTCTCGCACAGATCTCGCCTATGCTGATTTTAGGAAAGCGTTTCACTTAGTTAACTATAATTTATTGATCTTCGTACTCCCGGCCATTGGCTTCCCTTTCTACTTAATGAAATGGATAAGTTCGTATCTGCACAACTGATCATTCAGGGTTTTGTTTAACTTCATCACCTCGGATGAATTTCCCATGGACTTTGGACCTCTTTTATTTAATCTATACATTAATAATCTTCGCTCGTTGATTAAATCCAGCCAGACCTTACATACGCTGACTATGCTAAACTGTTTTCTTCCTTTTCGTTGGGATCGCAATGGTATCAGGTGCAGCTTGACTTAAATAATTTGGTTGCATGATAATCGTTAAATTTTACGAAATTAAAACTAGAAAAGTGGTAGAAGCTTCCTTTCTTAAGAAGGCAGTCATTTAATATTCAGTATTTCATTGACTCAAACAAGTTGAAAAACGTTGATTCGTTCATCGACTTGGAGGTTCCATTCGACCAAAGATTACGATTTCATTTGCACATTGAGTTCTCCTTAAGCAAAGCTAGGTTCGCACTTGCTTTCCAAAAGATCTGCAGGGTCCTTGCATTTGCTTAGTTAAACCAATACTTGAGTAGGTTGAGTAGGTTGTGTGGTCTCCTTCCTTTAGGAGTTAAATAGCAATTCTTGCTTTAGCAAATCCTGCTTAGGAATTTTGGGTTGTGACCCACTTGTCTCTCGTCCTCCTTATGACAATAGATTGCTTCTGTTATTCTTACCGTGACTTGAGAAACGTTGGTTTTCATTCTTGGTGTCTTCTTCCTAATTAGGTATTATCGATTCGTCCACATTACCGCTTTTTCCACTTTATTTTCATCAAGCTTAGTCAATGTAAATTTAATTATGAACTGTTTAACTCGTCCGGACTTGTTTGCAGAAACCTACATGATGTCTATCACCTAATCTCAATAGCGGACTCTTTGAAGTCCATCAAAACAACTATGCTTACTGCACGCTATTTGGCTACGCCGTATTTAAAATAACAGTAGCCAAGCTCTTGCATGCTTGCAGTGACTTAATGGTTCACTTGCAACTTGGATCTGTACAAGTTGTGAGTGTGCCTCCATGCTAGTTGTGTACATGCTTTTTTTCTTTCTTTCTTGCTTTCTTTCTTAATTATTTATACATGCATTATTATTATTATTATATTTGTTTTCTTTACTTCTCCTTTTACACTTTGTAGAACCTTTTAATAACATTAATTAATATATTAATTTATTTTAGCTGAGTGTCATGTGTACGTAAATGAATAAATAAAAAGAAAAAAAAAAAAGGGTAAGTGAAATCTATCCTATCTTAAAGCTCACAATTAAGTGGTACAAACTTAATCTCAACAATTAAGACAGTTTTATTCGGCAGGCAGCGAATCTCGCATACCCACCACTGTCCCTTTTTCATTCTACTCTCCAAGTTCTTTTATTTGACATCCACATCGATGATATTATTGAGAAAAAAATTAAACCACCAAGTCACTGTGGACGGACAGACATGGCTTGATCAATTCAGAATTTCATGCTGATTAGGAATGTACATACATTATAGAGTCTCTGAAGCTTACTTTTTAGTATTACATACATCATGAAAAAAAAATGATATGAGTATACCTGCATCCTTCAGTGGTGGGTGCGAAAAGGGGTGAAGTAAATACCGTAAAATCACGAAAGAATGCTTACGTTACAGTATATATATTGTAATAAATTTTGTTTTTCTATTGTATGTCCTTGTTCTTGTTTTCTAGATCTATTTCTGTTCGTATGTTTATGAATTTGTTTCCTGACTGTTCGGCTTCAGTCCTTAGGTAATATTATAGGCGGATGGGAACGCCTTTCGGTTTAAGCAAGTAAAACGCTTTTTGTGAATTGCTTTTGACAATTAATTCTTTATTGAAAAATATGTACTATTTATACTTAATTCTACAGGTGAAATTATGCTAACCTAATCACTAATTAATTGGGGCGCCTGACGTCGTATTGCGTTTCGTAATACTCAGCCAGTTGAAGTGCGACACAATTTTTGTTTTTCTCTTTGCTAAAGAATTATGCAAATTCAGCCTAATTCTGTCTGAATTTCAAAGTGGATGCATATACCGATATACGATCACACTACAATATATATATATATATATATATATATATATATAATTTAGCTGATCTAAGCAGAGAGGGAGATAGTTAAGTGTTGAAGGACTTGTAAATTGAGCAGTTAATAAGACAGGCGATGATGGACTATGATTGTTGGACTGACGGAGCTTTGTTCGTTTATGTTATGTTACGTTATGTTAGTTAAATCGTTTTGATTTCGTATCTTCTCTTTTTATTACCATTTGTATTATGAAGTTAGTCATTTGTATTGTGTGTAGTAGTGTTGGAAAATTTGTATCAGTAAGGGAATCATATACAAGAAAAATGTATGAAAAATATTTATTTCAGTGTAGTTTAGATGGCCGCTTATCGAATTTTGTAATCTTCCTTATGAAAAACAAGTAAGGACATTATAGTCAAGCCAAGGTCGACCGTTAAATGCCCTACATTACATTGTCTAACACAATTTTTGTTTTTATTATAGAATACAAAAATCATATCTTGTTTCTATATAGTGGAATATTTTTCATGTGTGTATTTCTGGGGAAACGTTTCCAAATCGGAACCCAATATACTACAAGTTTAATCTTTACATAGCGCAGAATCCAAAAATAGGCGTACATGGTCCAAATTTTGTAGGGTTCATTTTGATATGAAATCACTATTATGGGGCAATTTCCATCATCTCGTATTAAATTTGTGCTCTACAATTTTCGAGAAAATCCTTGTTACGGCGGGATCCAAAAAATAGGTCGAGATGGTGCAAATTTGGTACAGTTAATTTTTTTATATTAAATTACTATTATGTTATGATTTTCATTATGAACGACTTTTCGGAATAGGGAGTAATTGAAAAAGTAGGCCGATGCGAACCATTTTCAATACTGTCCGTCTTTCGACAAAGGACAAAGGACAAAGGAGGCAAATTTCATCAAAATATCTAAAAAATTGCGATCTGTAGATTGAACACAAGTTTACATGGACAGATATCAGACGGACAGACAAGCTTACATCAATTCAAATTATGATTCTGAATCGATCGGCATCATGAAAGGTAGGTCTATCTTAAGCCCTTTTGCAGGTTACATACGACCGCACTAACTTAGTGTACCCTGTACCACAAATGGTGTAGGGTATAAAAATCAGCGATCGGCAAATATTTAGCGGAAAATGCGGATTAACAGATTAAAAATGTCGCGATAACGATAACTTGCTGGTAAGAGCGTGTATAAGCAGAATGTTTGAGAGAGTCGAATCAGTTGTAAATGAGTCGGATCATTCAAAAAGAAAATTTAAGTCGAGAATGCTGTAAAAATAAGTAAATACTGCTTCCAAAAATTGTAAATAAAATCTGCGCTGTTCACGATCCAGTGACACGAACCAAGTCAAGAAGTACAAGAAGGGAATTTTGTACATTAAGTGTGTGCGGTTGTGTGTGGGTGTGTGGGTGTGTGTGTGTGTACGCAACATACAGAAAGACCTGAAATGGACCCATCTTTCACTTGCTGACTACATCAAAACATGTCTGTCCCTCTGTCCATTCTTGTTCTGCCCTAAAAATGAATGCTATTGAAAATGGTTCGGATCGGACCACTTCCGTCCGTTCAACGTTTATTTTTTTGCCGGACTGTGGCCCACAGTGGCCTATAGTGCTCCTACCTGCTTATTTAATAATAAATAAATGTTAAATCAATAAATACTAGAAAGCTAAAAATCTTAATCGCATCCATTTCGATTTACCATTTTTTCGCTAGATCACATTATCGGTCCCAAAAAATGATCTTTATATCAAATTGCACGACTCTGAAGTGCATTGGGGTATATTACAACAATTTGCACATTGCATTGAGTCTTCAACTATCTATAATTGACGACTGAATATTAACATTCTGTGATATCTTTCATCAAATTGCTAATAGGAAGTAAATCATTGCTGATAGGAAGTAAATCATATGAAGAGTAAAGTAATAAGTAATGAATGCATTTTAAAATTTTCTAAATTTAATTTTACAAATTTTAATTTTCTCTTATTTACTTCAAATGGAAATTGATGTCAAGTAAAGCGGAGCGTGCATAAGCATAAAATCTAAAAGACCTAGATATTAACGCAAATAAGAACAAATAAAACAAAACAAAAAAAACAAAAAAAAAAAAAAGAAAGGAAAGGAAAAAAGGAAAAGGAACTCAGCCTTTTCATATGTAAATATGTCTGGAAAATGGGGGAGAAAATCATTCATAAAATGATTGTTAAGCTGAATGAATGCTTTCGATATGCAAATGTACTGCATACTGGTCATTGTGACTAAAAATTTAAATGGAAATTCGCATTGTTCACATTCCTTGTACACATTTTTCCTCAACTTTTTCTATTTCGTTCTTCCTTTCTTCCTTCTCTCTTCTACCTTAAATGGCCGCAATCTAATGCCTTACATATATTGTAAGAGGACAAAAGTAAACACAAATGCATAAACAGCTTTTAACGACTAAAAGGACTTTGCGGACTTAAAATAAACAAATATTTGCTAGTGTCAGCGATTGCGACATACAGATATTAGTATATTATGATATCGTACGAATCTAGGATTTTGCTTAAATGCAACAAATCGTTGAAACGTATTAAATGATTTCGCATGATTTTTTTTTTTTTTATTACTATTCGACACTTATATGTGCATAACGAAGAACAATCTCTCGCAAAATGATGTGTGATGATGATGATGATGACATTCGTTATTAACTTTAGGATTTTTTTTTTAGGAAATTAAAGAATATCGTTATTATATAAGTAGTGGGTGTGGATCAGGGACAGACAAGGATAGACAAATACATTGCAATTTTTTAGTTATGAGTACATGAAAATAGCCGGCCATTACCGAATCAGTATTCGCGAGTTCGAATCTCAAGTGTGGTAGGGTTTACTTTGATCGTAGCTGTAGTGAGTATTCCGTCGGTAAAGGCATAACCCTTACCGATTGGGCACACAAATCCCCGACAAATGCTGCGCCCATCTCCCTATATCTTTCACTTTCTCTACTTCTTCTTCTTTCTGGCCGTTACGGTGCTACATGAATAGGGGACCTCCCTTGCGGAAATCCATTTAAATCGAGCTCACTTTTGATGTAGGAAGCCTAGGAATCCGGTTCCATTACAAAGACATCGAGTTGAGAGATCTGGTTAAATCAAGAAAAGCTACTATATATCTTTCAATAAATCGGGCTGATTAGAAGAGACGACGGAATAGTACGATGAACTAAGTTACCATTTAACCAAGTTTTTCATCGATAACTGTAGTCACCGAAAGTGCTTGCATCGTTTTATCCTTGACTATTTTCCATAATATTCGTGTATCCACCTCTCCATGGAGCAAGCAAATGCAATATGGTAGACTGCCGAATAACCGGCGTACGTAAAATGCGAATAAAATTGCAGTCATGTTCATATAATACGTTACAAGAGATTCGTACAATTCGGTTAAAGAATGAAACAGTATTCGGAAGTATTTGATTTCTTTCTTTCTCTAATTAAAAAAAAAAAAAAAAAAAAAAAACTTTATTAGCTAATGGTGAACAAAAGTTGTTGTCGCGTGTAGTCTATTCATTAAAGAAAGTTATCTTAAATATAACAAATAAGTCAATTGCTTTAGGCCGTGAACTGGCCATATGTTTGCATAAATTAAATGACTTTTACAACAACACGGATTCATATAAAACAAAACGAGTCATGTTGTTATAGGGAGTTATAAAATTGTGTAGAATTTTAAAGATATCACTACGACGTAAAAGTCGATAGTAGTGTCTCGGCATAGAAATCCCTTCATTTTGTGGTCGCTCTAAGTTTATTTGATAAAAGTACAGCAGGTTTGCTGCACAATTTCTGTTGCAAATGTCGAAAAAAACAAGTTAGATAATTACGGCCGAGTCGTTTGCCTCGATAACTGTTATTCCAAAGACGACTAAAAAAACTAAAAAAAAACATGAAAGAAAGTTATACTCGATGGGGGCCGAATCTCGCATACCTATCATAACAAACACCACACAGACACACGGACGGACAGACGGACAGGCATGGCTAAATCATCTCGGAATTTCACGTTGATCAAGAATATATATACTTTACAGGATCTCTGAGGCTTCCTCCCTTTTGGCTGTTACATACATTACCCCCATCTTACAATGTTGGCTTTAAAAAGTAAACTTTCATGCTACATAATATTAGGTGGGCGCGGCTGATAGAATAAAAAGGTAAATTTATATCGCGTGGCCCTTGTAGCTTATGAACGACTTAGTCAGTTGGTATATGTGCTCAAACTCCATCAAAATATGTGCTCGCACGTACCCATCACCGAAGGATGAGGAAGGAAGAATTGTATATATATTCTTGATTAGCATTAAATTCTAAATCAATTTAAGCATGTCCGTCTGTCCGTGCATGTGTGTCTGTCCCTCTGTGTAATGTTCATTGTAAACATTCTCCTGGCCGCAAGAATGAAGCTATCGTCCTCAATTTGGCAGAAACATTGCAAGTGCTTGCAAGCAGGTTGATAATCAAATTGAACCAAATCGGTCGAAGGATATGCTCACAGCAACACACCTCTGTGTTACAAAAGGAATAAAAAATTGTTGTTTTGCTCATTACTTATAAACTACAACAGATAAATCTACAAAAATTTCAACGTATATTCTATGATGTAGTATTCATATAAATACAGAAAAATTGACCACGCCTACCCAATTGTATAGTATATCAAATTGGACTTTTTTTTTTCAATACTTTTACAAGATGCAAAAGGAAACTTCAAAAAGTCCACAAATTATATAAATTCTTGGCCATTTTCAAATTTAAAATGCACCTAAACGTGTTCGTCTATGTATCTTTCCATCTGTCCAGCACTTGTGGCAAATATTCGCCTGTTAGCCGAAATAAAGCTATCGACTATAAATTTGCGAAAAAATTTGGAAGTGACTTATACTTTTCCAAGGACACGACTACAACACCCACACGCTTATGCGACAAAAACTTTTACGTTGAAAATAGAAAAAATCAGCCGCGCCCACTTCATATTATTTAGTTCTTTTACTTTTTATACTCTACATCACTTGTGTTACAGGGTATAGCAAATTAGTGCGGACGTATTTAGCACCCGGTGGGTTTAAGAAAGATTTTTTATATCACCTAAGCCGGAAATTTAGACTCTCTCGGCCTATTTTCGGGATGCAAGCCCTAATAAGGATTTTCACGAAAATTGATATTGACAAGTGTTGATCGAAAGTGATTCATAACATTATAGTAAATTCATAGGTAAGAGTTAAACTTAAACTACTACATTAGGGCGCGTTTTGAGCTCCATTCCCAATAAATAGGCAGATGAAAACTATGCCTTTATATGGGAACAAGATATAATTTTGTGTGTGATCTGTAATAAAATTAAGAATTGTTTTAGACAATGTGATGTAGGGTATTCAATGTTCGGTCTTGCCTGACTATAATATTCTTACTTGTTTCTTATTACATTGCAAGGCATATAAGCGAGTTAATGTTGAATAAATGTTTGCAAAATTACGACAGGCATGTGAGTGTATGAATAAGTGAATTAACAAACGAAACTGAATGTAACAGTGTTCAGTGCATCTGAATAATTCGCAAGAAATTTCCTGCAGCTCAATAGGGAAAGCATAAACTCAGCTTATTGCTTTCCGTATAAATTCGTGAAAACTAAAAGTTAATTACAATTAATGGTTCAAAGTTGTGATGCCTTAGTATCGGGGAAATAATTGATTGCTACTTTACTTTTCAATTTACGATGCGAGATAGCGAGAGTAAAATTTTCATCTATTATTTGTATTGATAGAAGAGTTGAAAGGATGACAATTATTATTTACAAAAGACTAAACTACGATAATCCGCGTATAAACAGGTCAATGATTTCCGTAAAAAAGCGGTACACGCGATAGTAGGTGAAATTGCGTATCTAAATGTGTGTTTGTGCGTCTCGGTGTGTGCATTCTTGGACGAATATCGAACAATGTTAAAGCCCTCTAGTCATTTACATAAATTCAATGTGCAACAATGTTTTCGCATAACTAAAGATGACAACTTGAGCATTTAACTGTTTACGATATGACTTTTTTTCGTTTCCCTTTCTTCGAAATATATTGCGCATGTCAAATGGTTTAAAAAAATTATATATTAGAGCGTTACCAGATCTGCTCTGAATTTTCACGTCATTTCTTAAAGACTTTAAAAAATTGGTAAAAATATATATATATATGTATATATATATATATATATATGTAGCTGATTGCTTAAGATATACAGGAACAAATAGCAAATGAAAACACCATAGTGGGACACGGCCCAGCATTAACATCACCCTATAGTTATTCATAGAATGACTTTTCAAAATATGTTGTTATATGGGAAATGAACGAAAACGTGACCCGATCCAAAGCACTTTTAATATTGTTTGCCTTTGGGGGTCAAAGTACGCCAATGTCTCGAATTTCAGCAAAATATCTCATAACTTGCGACTTATAGGTTGAACACAAGAAAACGAGTAAGACGTACGAACGGACAGATGGACGGACAAGTTTTTATTTGCAATATTAAATAAAAGGTGAGTCTATTTCGAGTCCTTAGAAACGATGCAAACATCCGGGCAAGCTAAATACACCTCCTGTATCGCAAGCGATCTACGGGTATAAAAAGGAAAATTTCAAGTCAATGACAGTAAGAGTGAAATGACAAATCATAACATTATATAAATATTGAAAAAGTATGGTAACTTTCTGTCAACATTTTTTTTTCTCTGGCTTTCTCTCTCTCTCTCTCTCTCTCTCTCTCTTTTAGTTTCGCTCGTTTGGTGTTTGTAAGTCTCTTTTTCGGAAATGTTTCCCGTAAATCTAAAATTAAACACATAATCAATTTCCCCTCATAATTGACTAGCAACCCGATGAATACCGCAAATAATTATTAAAATTTGAGCTCAGTCAAAAATGGTCCATAGTGGCGGCAGCATCCCGGGCATGCAGACGTATTTAATAGTAATGTAAGAAATTAATCAAAGTGTTGATATGTTAGCTAGTGCGGCAAGCTGACACCCCAACTCACTCGACAGTAGATTTATTTACATTTTTTTATAATCTTGCGAAAAAAACGACGGAAAAATATTAAAAAAATATTAATTAAAAAGAGTTAAATGAAAATATATAAATTATATATATATATATATATATATATATATATATATATACATATATATATACATATATGTATGTCGTCAAGTTTTTTGCGAAAGCAAAGCAAAAAACAACAAGTAGATAAAATGTAACTGAAATTAATAAAGTAACATGAATGGAATCAAGAGTTATATGGCAAATAGTTACATAAGCGATGAAAAAAATACTTTTAAGTGCTTTGTAATGTTAATGGAAAATATTAGAGGGAAAAAGGAAAGAAAGCATTAACAATGATGATGGTTAAGAAAGAAAGCGGATTATGATATTAGCAGACAATCACATGCATGTAAAAAAAATGCTTAACATGTATGCAGACACAACTACTGAGGATTGAAATTCTTTGAATTTGAAAAAGAATTGTTTGTTGGTGCAAATGAAGACATAAAAGAAAAAAAACATCTTTCAATGTATGCGTGTTAATACTCAGTATTGTACCTATAAATAAGAACTATTAATTAGAACAACAATTTGCAACATTATTATATTTATCATTAGGCTTTTTTTCTTTCTCACTAAATACTTCGTAATTATCGTAAACGCATTCGTTGATCTGTGCAACTTTTTTTTGTTTGTTTATTTTTCTTTTCTTTTTTTTTTTTTTAAATAACAACGAAATCACTTAGATAAGGTCAATTAATGGATCCACATTAAGCAAAAAGAAATCCT
>CCAG010015759.1:0-15752 GCA_001077435.1 Glossina morsitans morsitans
TGTTCTTTTATATATATATGTATATATATATATATATTTATATATATATGTATATATTTATATATATATATATATATATATATATGTATATGTATAGATCTATATATATATATTTATATATATATATATATGTTTTTTTTTTTTTGCCTTTTTTTATGAGAGAACAACTTTAAAACATATTTTTGAATTGAGAAATTTTCGAAGCAGAAGTAGAGAGAATATCCATGTTAAATGAATCGGGTGGAAACCTGCATATAAAGCCGTAAGCACGTGACGTGTCTGCTGAATCAGTCAATAAAATGAAAATTGTTGGACTTTGAATATTCGATGTCGCGAGCATGATGGAAAGCAATTCTGGTCTGCGTGATGTGAAAAATTTCTTTTTAATAATCATTTATTTTTTTTTTTTTACTTTATTTTCTATCATTTGAATGCCTTACTATTACAAATTTATTACAATTTTTTTTTTTTTTATTTTTTTTTTTACCCTTTTAATTACCTTCAAATAGATAATTAATTAATTAATTAATTAAATACATTAACAAAATTAAACTAATAGTGTTGCATATTCTATATGTGCAAATGTTATCTATAAGAAAATAAAATTATTTAATATTTTGTATATGTACAGATATTCTATATACTATAATATATAAAAAACTATACGATACTTTAAACGATGAGCAATAACAGGAAACGAATCGTTTTTTCCCTTTTTGAGGAAAAAAAAAAAAAAAAATTAAAAAATTCAATATATGATCGGCATGGTTTTTTGTATTTGTAGCACATTCATATTCTATTCATGCTGCTGCACTTAAACTCTTAACCTCACATCTTGTCTAAATTCTCTCAATCGCTTAGACGTGTCACAAAAGTTAAGGTTTAGTATAGTATTATCTATCGACTTTGGTAAATTGTTTTTATTTATTTATTTATTTTTATTATAATTTTTTTTTCTTCACAATCATTTGACCATTTGTGACTGTACGTTCAGTAACAATTCAGGCAATTGAGTTATTGATTGTCACTCTTAATCGTTACTTTGATATAGCACACTTATCAGCAGATCGTTACCGGGTTTTCTCAACGATGGTGTTACTTATAGCATTTGTCGCACTTTAATTCCCTTACATAAGAATACAAGTTATCGCAGTAAAATGTTCCATACAGCGTAATTTCTAGGAGCTTTGGATAAGTCCAGGCATGACTTGTATCCTCCCTCCCCCCCCCCCCTCCCAAAAAAAAAAAAAAAAATAATAACACCAAACGGGAGAAACATTCATGCCTGACAGATTCGAAATGAATGTGTTGCTGAATCGTAACGGGTAATAAAAGGGAATGGACGCGACATGCGACTGCCCGAAAAATGTTAGCGCGGATCCAAAGGAACCATTAACATCGACTATCCCCTACTCCAGTTTAACGAAACTCATCATTGGGCAACAGCATTACCAACAACAACCGATAACTTGAATGAAAAAGTGCCGCAATACGTGAAAAGGCATTACGTTACGTAATTCATTTTTTATGCAACGTTAGCAAAATATTCGCATTGAATGTCGCACTACAATTCCCGCTGCATTCTAATGCAATTAATATATGTTTCAAGCGGTAACTTAAAGCCTGTCCGAGCAGGGCTTTTCTTCTTGCACCGATACGCCAACAATGCAATGATGCTTTCAAATTTGGAATTCATATCCTGTGCGAAAGGTGGTAAAAATGTGTATCTAACGAACGAGGACAATATTTTAAATAAAATATTTTTATTTTTATATCATTCTCTTGAAACAAATGCTGTTTTTTTTTTTCATAGGGGCATCGGTCAAGAATTATTTTAACATCAGGTAGTAACAGCTTCTGAAGCCAAGGTCGTGTAGCCGTCCTCTAACTGGTTAGTAGTAGCTTAGGCTATTACAAAGTTGCTCTAGCTTCCTTCTTCTTCTTTTTTTTGAATTGAAATTTACACAGCATTAGAATCCATCCATTATTCTTAATCTCTTCACGTGTGGCGAAATCTTCTCGTTCAACTATTAACTTGATTCGCTACTATTATAACTATTTCCATGCCATTTTGTTGACTATTACATCCATCATATTACTGCACTACAACGATATGATGGCGTATAATGGGAAAGGAAGAGTTTTTTTCAAGTCGCTATCAATTCGCAAAATATATAAAGGGAAGGCCGATAAATGGCAATTCAGATTACATTATAAATTGGGCATTTTTTTTTGTCGTTGAACAAACACGATTGTCGTCCAGCTGCATACTGAACATATGAATAAGAGAACGTAAGTATGAAAATAAAAAATGATAGTAACTGTCTAGTCCATGGAGAGTGGCGCTGGGCAGTTTCGGAAACGAAACTCGCACCTTAAACTCTCGATTAACGATTGCGCCAACACGAATTGTATCAATGATTAAGCAGTATAAAACTAAAAGTTGTTGTTGTTGTTGTTGTTGTTGCTGTTGCTGTTGCTGTTGCTGTTGCAATAGGAGGTTTTCATGGCAAGAGGTGGGAAGAATACGGTCACATTCCATTTAAATTTTCTACAAAATATTGCATCTTACGGAATATAAATATTAACAAGTAAGAACATTGTAGTCGGGCAGCACCGACGATTACATACCCCGCACCACCTGGTCGAGTGCAGTTATTCTCTCGTTTTGGCCATAATAATACGCCAAGAAGGACACATTATTTCCATGCAAAGCCATAATTTTCATTAAAAAACCCGGATATTGGGGGGTTTTGAGATTTTCTCTTCGTATAAGAATATACGTCTCGTGGTCTCTGTGTGTCCAAATTTACGCCACTACGAATTTGTTATCATCATAAAGGAAGATTTTTTCCGAAGAGCTTACTACTCATGAGATATCTTATATGGAGTAAGGCCAAGAAATAGAACCATGTGGTTGAAATTAGGTCCACTTTATCTTTTACACCCGTCACCGAAGGGTCATTTTGTCAAAATGTTTGCAACGCTCAGAAGGAACCACCAGACACACCACAAAGTATACGTATGCTTGATCAGCATTAAATTCTGGATCAATTTAAGCACGTCCGTCCGTCCGTCTACGTAACGTCGTGATCGCAAAAATGACAGCGTCGCGTAAACTGAGAACACATCTGCTTTTCAAAGGGGATGAAAAATTGGTTTTTTGCTCATCACTCATAAACTATAGCATAGCATATAAACGTACAAAAATTTGAACGCATATTCTATGGGTGATGCTGTAGCATCTGTAAACAAAAATGAAAAATGAAAAATGATTAACCACGCCCACGCAATATTATAGTGCATCAAAGCTTTATTATTCTTTCAATACCTTTATAACAGGCATAAACAAGCTTCAAAAACCCCATAAAGTATACAAATTCTTGAACAGTTACAACTCTTGAATGCACCTAAACATGTTCGTCTGTCCATATGTCCGTTTGCGTAACTTTGTAGTATTTGTGATAAATGCTCTCCCGTTAGCGAAAATGCAGATATCGCCTAAAAATTTGCAAAAGAATTTAGAATTGACCTAAACTTGTTAAAGGACACGCCTACAACGCTCACGTGCGTCTGACAAAAATTTTTTATTTTGAAAATAGAAGAATCCGACCGCGCCCACTCCATATCACTGAGCATGAGAATTTTGTTTTTTTACTTCTTTTGGGGTAAACGGTCATGGCTATTTTATACCCAGATTCGATCCCGCTCGAATTTAGTTTTCTTGCTTGTTTCATTTAATTATTATCATAAGCAAATTTTCATCACAAAAAAATTAATAATTAGGCTTTTTTGTCATATAAGGATTCACGTTTCCAAAAAATAGATCCATGTGGTCGAAATTTGGTAGATAGGTCGATTTCTTTGTCAATTTACTGTTATGAACCAATTTCCGCCATGAAATATTCAAAATTCGATCTTTGTACGATATAAAGGCCCAGGTTCCGTAGGAATGGTTATATGGGGGAAGTTCAAAAAATTTGGAATGCCCAAACACTACACCTCAGCCACTTTTGCCGAGAAATTTTAAAAATTTGCAATTTATTTTTACATATAGAGATTTTAAAATTGGGTCTTGTATGGGAAGTGGTCGAAAAAGTGGACTAATCTGAATCATTTTCTATAGCATTCGTCCTTGAGCCAAAGTACGTCAAAATATCTCAAAAATTGCGTCTTGCAGTTTGAACACAAAAATGTATGGACAAATATCAGACGGACAGACAGGCTTAGAACGATTTAGAAAATGATATTGAATCGATCGGTATAATAAACAGTGGGTCTATCCGTCCGTCTATAAGTCCACATTAACTTAATGTACCGCAAGTGATGGTGGGTATAGAAATCTCGAGTAATTATACCCTACCCCATGTGTCGACTGGGGAAATTTTTGAATCCCCATAGCGAACCATATAACGAAAATTGATAATCACACGACAAAGAGGTATAATGTTCAAGACTCCATGAACAAAATTATATCATAATAGTAACTTAACACAAAAAATTAAATTTACCATCGCCTATTTTTTGGATCCTAGGCTAGGGGTTTAACTCACTTGACAAACGAGAAAGAGCTTTAGAATGAAACAATTTGACGAAATCAAATTAAAATTAATGTTTTAATCCTTTTTTTGTTTAATGCGTTCACCAAATATAATAAAAATCCAAAAAAAAAAAAAAAAAAAAAAATAGATAAAGCAAAACTACTTGAGTTTAGAGCAAATGGCTTTTGTGAAGTCTGAACAATTCGATTTACCACCCAAATCTTTTGTTCGCACTTTGCCTTCTTTAAGTACAACGTGAACTGCTTTAGTTATTTTGTCAGCAAATTCGTTAAGATTCATATGCTCCAGCATCATAACAGCGGCTAGTAATAGAGCCGTAGGATTCGCAATATTTTTACCAGCCAGGTCCATAGCGGTGCCATGCAGCTAAAATTATAAAATAATTAATCGTTTCTAGTTTACGATCACAAAGAGCTTAATGGACTGAACGTACTGCCTCGAAAATTGCTACATTATCGCCTATATTGCCAGAGACTGTTAAACCTAATCCACCAATTAAACCCGAGCACATGTCCGAAAGAATATCACCATAAAAGTTAGGCATAACCTAAAAAACGAGAAAGTACGTATTCGGGTCAATTTTCGCAA
This sequence comes from Glossina morsitans morsitans, assembly GCA_001077435.1. Taxonomy (NCBI): domain Eukaryota; kingdom Metazoa; phylum Arthropoda; class Insecta; order Diptera; family Glossinidae; genus Glossina; species Glossina morsitans. The sequence continues at coordinate 5,151 of CCAG010015759.1, forward strand.
AGTGAAAGATAATTCAGTTAAATAACATTATAGTGATAGGGGAAGGCCGGCTATTCGATACCTTACACCAAATCGCCTAATACATTCATTCGTTCGTTGCGGTAATACTAGATCAAAAATTACGCATTATTTCAATGCAAAGGCATACACTTTCCATGAAAGCTGGCACGGTCCCAAAATATCGCATGGTGCGATCCGCATTTAGCAAACTTAATTTTCTTTCTAAAAATTTTACTACTCTTCCGCTTCCGTCATAAAAAACTATAAATTAGACTTACTCTCCATACAAGGGCTTGCTTTGCGCAATAACCCCTACATATATTGGGATCTAGAAAATAGATCCATGTAAGTCCAAATATCCCCATCGTTCATTTTTTTTGCTAAATTACTGCTACAGACAAATTTTTCTCATAAAATATCAAAAATTAAACCTTTTCCCGAAGAGCTTGCTATTCATGAGAAATATTATATAACATAGGGGATCCAACAAATCAACCCATGTGTCTCAAATTTGGTCCGTTTAATTATATCCTACACAACTTGTGGTACAGTTATTGCGGACGTATGTAACACGCAAAAGGGCCTAAGATATACCCATCTTTTTTTATACCGATCGTTTCAGAACCCCGATCTGAATTGATCTAAGCCTGTCCGTGCAAATTTGTGTTCAAGCTACAGATCAAAGTTTTTAAGATATTTTATTGAAACGGATTGGTCGGATTTTTTCGACCACTCCCCCTATAGCACGCTATTCTGAAAAGTTGTTATATGCGAAAAATTGCAATCTTCAGAAGGAGGCTAAGTAGTAGTAGTAGTATTTCGGCATTCCAAATTCGTATGAAAATTTTGGACAGACTGGGATAATCTTTGAACCCCCTCCCTCTCATATAAAGAAAATTGAAGTTTGTACGACAAAAAGGTATCATTTTCAATGCTTCATGATCAATCAAAATGATATTGTAATTGTAATTTAACATCAAAAACTTAACTGTGCCAAATTTGAACCGTCTCGGTCTAGTTTTTAGATCCTATCCTAATAAGGATTTTCAATGAAAATTGATCCTTTGTAGAGCAGAAAAGTCTAAGTTTTAATATGTGGTAATAAAAATTGGCCCATAATAGCAATTTCATGCGAAAAAGGAACTCTGCAAAATTTGGACCATGTACGCCTACTTTTGGATCTTACCCTATATAACGGTTAAACTTATACTACACTAGATTGCGTTTTGGGCCCGCTTCCCCATAAATTCGCATATGAAAAATATGTCTTTTATTTTTTTTTTATTATTAAAATATAGTTCTTGTCGATCTCTTCAATAAATAATCAACTAAATCAGATGATCCCCTTTCGCAGTCATTTCAAGAAAATTCATGAAGTGCTTGCAATTTTGTTTTGTTTGTAAGTACCGCACCGTTATATACCGTTACAGAACAGGAACTTTTGTTGTTTCAAGAAAACCGGGAGAGAAGGAAAATATTAAAAAATATGTCTTACGTCCGATACCGAATGATCATACGAAATAAGCCCAAGAAATAGCCATTAGAGATCACAGTGTCCGTAAGCGTAAGATTCTAATCGATTTAGTTATGTCATTCTTTCTCTTCGTAGATCCTCGTTTATTAGACTGTTTATGACAATAAAAATCGATTTATGGATCTAAGCAAACTTTCGAAAGAAAGCTCACTGAAGCAAAAGGCACAAAATTGTAAAATTCATCTAAAATTTGAGACAAAATTTGTAGAAAAATTGCATACAAATGCGATGCGAATGCCTGCCGCCTATAAACCCGCCCATAATAGAAGCAATGCTTAATTTACAATTGTTCATTCACACGAAACTGATTACAAATATTTCCTAAGATTCGATTTAAAGAGGTTTCGGATAGACTGACTATCGAAGCACTCCCGCCCAACAATTCAAAAATATTTTGCAAATTTCTTGAATCGGTTTAAGACGCGATTAAAGCAACATCTTATCGTACGTTTCTTAGGTGGTCGTCCTTACGCACCTTGTTTACATTGTATTCCGAATCGACTTTGGATAGTTTCGGTAAATAGATAGTCGAAGATAGGATAAGATTTCTTACCAGAACATCATATTTTATAGGATTTTGTACAATGTTCACGCAAACAGTATCTAGGTATCGTTTTTCGAATTCTATGTCCGGATAATCTTTGGCTACTTCTTCGGCACTCTCCAAGAACAAACCGTCCGACATGCGCCTGTACAAAGGAAGAAAAGAAATAAGAAAAAAATGTATTTCGAATTTCAGTTTATATATATATATCATCAGGATATATATAATCGCAGGTCGCTTACATAATATTAGCTTTATGAACAACGGTCACTTTTTTGCGTTTATACTTTTTCGCGTACTCGAAAGCGTACTTAGCTACACGCATTGAAGCATCTTTTGTAACCAATTTAATATTTTGTACGACACCGTCAACGACCTCGTGTTCGATGCCCGTGTATTCGCCTTCGGAGTTTTCGCGTACTGTGATTACGTCGACATCTTTGTATAGGGTGGGGCAACCTTCGATGGTCTTGCACGGTCCAATGTTCACATATAAATTAAACTCTTTATGGAGCATCCTGTTCAACGAACGATAGCCTTTGTCGACCAAGGATGTAAGCGGTCCCTTCAAGCCGACTTTATTTTTATTAAACGATTCGATCATCTCTTTGGGTAGAACCATTTTACCTTGCTCGTCTTTTATCGCTTCGACACAAACCGTTTCCCATTCTATGGGAGCTTTTGCTGCCGCGAATACTTTCACTACCGCTTTTGTTATTTCTGGTCCTATGCCATGACCCTCCACTAAAGTAACTTTGACTTTTGGACTTTTCGATTTTCCCATTTTAAACAGCGCCAAAGGTTGTCCTAACGTCAAGTTCCGCGAAAGAATTACAAAGTTTGCAAATTTATTCCCACGACTTGCAAAGTATCCGAAAAGTCCTCTTGCGAACATTATCTTCAACATTTTCTCTTATATCAAAAAATCAAATAATTTTCTTTCAAAAAAATATATGGACTGATTTCAATTTAAGTCTTGATTAGTATTTGGGATATCGGGATATGAAAAAGACCATGCCATACAAATTATTAATTTTTTATTTGAAATTGACATTTGGAATGTCAATGCAATTTTCCTAAAATATTGAAATTGATAAAGTGATTTGTCATAATCCGAATCTTCATATAACGCATAATTTACATCCGTATACCTTGTCTTCTTTAATCTTGGTATGTTGGACGTTTCGGTAAGAAATCCAAAGACGTGATATCCAAAAATAATAAATCAGCTCGACATAGAGGACTCTAAATATACGATCCAATATTTCCTATAAAATCTGTTAAGTTAATGAGCCGGTTATTTTCAACCTAACCTGAATTGCTTTTTCCAGCATATAGAAGCTTTTCTACAGATTCATCGAGTTTTAGTTATTAAAGTATTTGGATAAATTTGTCTATGGCTTGGTAGTCTTGGTGGTCTTAGATACGAAAATTTTTAATTCATTTGTGAGTAATTGAGTTTTAAAAACGAGTGGAAATTCTAAAAAGATTCCTTATAATATCATTTCAATGATTTCTTCCCAAATGATTTCCTCGCTTTCGCTCTGAAATTCTCAAACTTGAAAAAAAGACCGGAATCATAGAAATATTGATCGAAACAATATTTTGAACCAATGCCCTAATGATGGAAGATTGTCATCTATGCATCGCGTGAAGTACGAGAAAATTTCTAGTCCAAGATGGGAATACTGGCTAATCTGGGTAAGTGATCGCATCCACCTTTTTTTAATGTCAACAGATCAAGGGATTAAAGTGCAAAATTGCAGTAAAATGGACAGAATTTTGTTCAATTGGGCAGGCGCCGTGTTCGTCACAATAATGCCAGTCCATACACATCCGATGTGACTTGGTAAAAATTAAAAGAGCTTAGATGCATTCGCCATATGGCCCGGACATCCTCCGTACGACTACACGAAATTTGTTTTGGTGTGTGGTGTGTAACTCTGATGTCAAAAAAGAGATAAAAAAAATCGTGCCGCTTAGTTTTTCGACCATTGGTATGCTGTCCATCATTACATACCCTAAGCCAATTCGCTTAATACAGTTATTCATATAGCGACTTTTCACAATACAATGTTATAAGGGAAATGAATGATCCGAACCATGTTCGTTGGCCCAGTGCATCAAATTTCGTTAATATATCTGAGAAATGATGATTTGTAGGTTGAGTGCAAGAAAACATGACGGACGGACGGACGGACGGACGGACGGACAGAAAATCTTAAATCAATTGAAAATCTTCAAGTCCTTTTAAGTGTTACAAACATCCGTACAAACTTAATACACCCTTATATGGCAAATTAATATAACAAACACTTTGCAGGGGAGGAAATTACGAGTTTATTGATTTTAAAAGAAAAAAGAAAGAAAGGAAATTCATTTCAGTCAAATTGCGTTACTCTCTTCTCGTAACTAAAGGCTCGAATTCTATTCGAAAAAATAAATTCGTCTCGAAGAACTCGGGCATCTCTTCATCATCGATCCGTCCTAGCGAAATGTTGACATGCTTCGGATCCTAAAAGTTGGCAAATTTATTATTATTGTTTAGGAAATTATATGTTAATATAATAAACGCCACTTACCATATGCGTGAAGGCATTCTTTCCGTTGATATCGGATACGGTGCATCGGAACTGTAACGGCTGATTGGCGATTCTTGTATTTTGCAAAACAGCGTTTAGATTACGAAAAAATCCTTCGCTAATGTCGGTCACAATGATATGCAAAAATTCTAATTGTTTATTGCATTTAATTAATTTCAAGAGCCTATTTTCCCATTCGAGGTCGTGCGTGGACGCGCAATCCCAAGCAATGTTCGGCAAGTTTGCCAACTTAAGATATTTCAAATTATGCAGTTTCTGGAGAAGGGATAAATCGACGTTACCGGCAAATGTGTGAATGTGTGTTCTGAGTATTGTAACCATAACCGCTAGCGATCTTATATTTTCGACCGACGAGTAACACATAATTAGCCGTAAATTGGGCATTCGCATTAACTCGTCGACAATCAAAAAGATATCCATCGTGCTATAAATGTGTAGCTCTTCTAAATGTTCGCATGAACAAATGCAATTCACATCGAATTTATGATCGTACGGACTTAATTGCTTGCGAATATATTCGAAATTTTCCCGTTCTCCTAAGCTTCCCAACTTAAGATGCGTTAAGTATTGGAAGAGTGTTAAATTGACGGCCCATATTGTTGGTATGAAGAGGCGTAATTTCTTCAATTTGGTAAACGATTGCAGAGGCCATTGCTTTTGTTTTCCCAAATCAAATAAATCCAAAGAGTGTACATTTGAAAAGTTGAGATTCGCGACAAAACTCGTAACAATTGAATTCCAAAAAGTGATTTGAAATTCATTTACATGATCGCTAATAATCGATAAATAATTCTTAAAATCCTGCGGCATTCTTATAACAAATTCGTTAACGAAATTCTTATCAATTTCGATACGTTTCGTTTTTTTCCATATTTGATCGATTATGCTCTCAAAGAGTGGACAAACCTTTCTAGTCTCGAACTGACTAATAATATCAAGATTTTGAAATATCTCGATTAAGCAATGCTCAGGTAACTGACATATACTGATATCATTTGTGAGAGACTCGCACCGATCCATTTTCACAAACCAACCCCCTTTTTACTTATCTTTAATATTTAGCTGCACTTTGAGAAATATGAGATCACTATTATTGTCCCGATAATCGACGACTAACCGACAAATATGTGCATTCACTTATTTATATACACAATCTTGTGTCTCTCCTTGATTTTCCATACCTGTCAACTGTAAGCTGGGCAGGACATTTAAGCACTTTTTATCGTTTTTCAAATAAAATCGCAACTTTATTTTCATTTTAATATTTATGACTAATTGTATCTTTCCGGAAATTAAACGGTCGAAATAAACGCTCACAATGCACCTGATGGATGGAAAATCCATCCCTATAAAGATTAGGCGGTCTTTTGTTAAAATAGCAAATGTGTTTGCTGGTTAATCTCAAATTATTATAATTGTTTTTTTTTTTACCCACCACTGTAAGATGGCGGTATAATCATTTTGTTTTTTTTTTTTTTCAAAATATAACTAACACCCGAAAGGAAGCTTCAGAGGCCCTATAAACTATATATACATTCTTGATCAGCGTGAAATTCTGAATTGATTTAGCCATGTCTGTCCGTTTGTATGGTGTGTTATTGGCACCCTCCTGATCGCATAAATGAAGATAGCGGCTTCAAATTTGCTGAAAACATTGGAAGTTTCTGCACGCAGGTTGGTATTGAAAATAAGCCAACTTGGTCAAAGCAGAAGCGCACAGTGAAGCGTAAACTGAACGAACGTGTAATTTTGTTAAGCAAAGAAATTGCAGTAAATTTTGTTCGCGAAAATGCTATTTGTTGTGCGGAAACGCTTAGGTTGTTGCAGACGGACTTTGCCGAGAAGAAATGTTTAAAAGCGGTATAAACGCTGCAAATAAGGGCAAAAGCGTCCCGGACGATTCTCAATCAAACTTTACCGATGAAAGCCACGTCAAACCAATCAAAGATTCAATACTGGAACACTATTACTCACTATTACTCTTGACTTTTGTCAAGATATTTTGAAAATTACAATTTTACGATCCGAATCATCTTCAATATCGTTCGTTTTCAAAAATTGCGATCTCTAAGCTCAGCAGAAATTTACAAGGACAGACGAAGGGACAGACGGACAGACAGGCTGAGATCACTTCAGAAAATGATTCTGAAACAGTCGGCATGATAATAAAAGGTCGACTCATCTGAATCCCTTCTTGGTGTTACGTACGTCTTGGTGTTACGCACTAATTAATATACCTTGCAGGAAAAGCGATATTGGTTATAATAAAAACTCATGTAAAGTTATTATGCTTTAGGAAATTTCTTAAGTAATAAATTTACCACCTTAACCACCTGGGGAATAATCACTTATTTAAAGGTTACTTTCCATACGTGATTATCTCTCAGGTAAATTTCAAATCGTAATTTTTATGTTCATTAACCCTAAGAAATAGCGGAATGTATCTGTAATTATACTTTCCATCATTTATGGTAAAGAAATATTCAATTTGGACCTAGACTTGCAATACCGCGAACGATTGAAGATCAACTCTTTGTCTTGTAACAATCGATTTCAAATTATTTTCAGAATCAGTATAAATCTCTTTGTCTTTCGCATGTATTTTCAAGATATTTCAAGATATGATATATATTAACATATATATATATATCCATAACCAAGTCAACCGCAAACCTTGTTAACATTCAAACAACCAACTTGACCTTCAACAGGATTAACGTTATCTTAGGTGTTTGCAAAAATTTCGATCAGCGATTTTTACAAGTAAAAATGACACAGATATGCGAAATACCAGATTACGTAACACTTGAATTCAATCGCGTTGACCTTCCTCTATATAAAGTAACGAATTTTCATTCAATATTATTGATTTATTGAGCGTATACAGCGTATTGCTGTTCCAAATGCATTGCTTTTGTTGTTTATTTGAAGAAATCTACTGCAAAAGCCCACACACACACGTTCAGAGGCTTATGGTGATGCGGCTCTATCATACCCCATTTATCGATTTTGGTTTCGACAGTTTAAAAAGGGCAGCAGGAATAGGCACTTGTGGCAAGGGTTGTCCCGGATACACTGTTGCACTTCGAATGGAAGGCTCTGCTCAGATCGGTGTAGAGTGGCTTGGCTCGCACGCGGGTCCGCAAAGTTTCAGAAGCGTGAAAATGGGCTGGTAGGCGGATTGCTGCCGAACCAATATAAACTCTTTGGAAAAGATATCGCTATGTTGTCAGAACGTTTTCTAAAATCTTGTAGAAAAGTGATCAGAATTTTTGCAAACACCTAATATGATAACACTTTTGACCCTTTTAATGTACACATTAATGCTCGTAATGGGAAACTAGCTTACTTGAGAGGGATAATCATTCTCTATAAGCTCTCTCTTCTGTATTCAGCTAATTGGCATAAGCGAAAAGTAATTTTCAAATACTTGTTAACCCTCAGTTCAAAAAAAAAAAAAGCAAATCTCATTTTACATTTTAATTTAATTTAATTTAATTTAATTTTTTTAAATTTACCTTAAAATCAATCCATTTCAGTTCAATCTTACAACATTTTTTTATGTACCTTACAACCTAATAATAATAGTAATAATAATAATAGGCTGCACACATAGGTCTCACAAAAAAGGGTAACAATAGTTATAGCAAGAGATGTACTTTAAATATGAAAACAAATTGAAAAATTTCAATTGAATGGCAATACCGTTACCATTCTTAATTGTTTGTTACAAAATTTGCTTTTTGAATAAATCATTTCTTCTACATTCTGCATTTCCATTTTCTACAGTTTTAATGAAATAAAAAAAAAATTAGTTCAAAATTCGCAGTGTTTTTGATTTTATGGGATATGACGTAATTATTGCTATTTCCTCAATTCAGAAATATATGTATCGGGCATCACATATAGTATCTGTTTGTTACGATCAGCGCATCTATACATTCTAGCCTAGCTATGGGGTGAGTATACCTGGTCTTGACGACTCAGATCATTTATTTCAAAAACAAATTCATTACAATTTTTTTTGTTTTACTCGCTATTCACTTTCCCCTCCATTTGGGTCTTAGGTAACATATCGCATATAAAAAGCGACATAGGTCTCGCCTTGCCTTGAAAAGCGTTATTTCGTGATTGAATTAAAAAATTTCGGTCTTAACAATAAAAAGTTACTAAAGAGTTAGGCACAAGAGATTGAAGAAATGATCTTTTCTAAGATCGATTAAGAATTCTTTTCTAAATAGTTTTTCTTTTTTCTTTCTTCAATATAACGATAACTTGCACTAACTTGCACTGGATATACGAACGATAGGTGATTTGCATAGATTTTGTTCGTAGCTTCTTTTCAATTATTGGATAAATAAATGAAGATATCTGGAGGTAATTAAAAAGTCTTAAACAAGAACACAATATGTACTCACCGACAGTCGTATGTTACATTAGTTTGGTTATCCACGCGGAAAAGCGGATGACCACACAGCTTTAAGTTCCTGTACACACCATCAAGAATTGATGTTTGCATACGCAAAACTTCCTACTTCAATTTCTTAAGATCGTGGTTATACCAAGAAGGGTCGACGTACGAACGAGAGATAAATAAAACAAAAGAGAATTCATTCAGAATCCAGATCAAGAATATGTAAGTGGCAATGTGATCTCTAATGCGAGAAAGTCCTTCCTTCCTTTGCTTGTCTCGGCAACATTTTTGTTTTTGTTTTTTTTTTTCTTAATGAATTATTTCGAAGCAAAAGAAATTCACGTCAAGCGTTGAAATGTTGAACGCTACTATTATATTGTGGTTGTGGGGCGGTTGATGCCTAAGGAAGAAGATTTATTGTACTGAATTTTGAATTTTATAAAAGTGGGCGATTCGTTTTATGTTCAGTGTTATTCGGAAGATGTGTCTTGTGTGTGTGTGAGACTCCGCTTATCGTATTATTGAATCTTACTACATTGAACGTCTGGAGTTTTCGCCTATCGTTCACTGATTGTTATTTTAAACGCTTACCTTTTAGATTAGGTGGCATAGAGAAGATTCGGTACTTGAGAAAGCTTTCAACATTCCAACCCAGGTATCCTAGTAAAACAATAGTAATCCGAACTATGTCCGAACTTGCACTTCTTCCATTTCTAGCTTTCCACAGTCAAGAATTCTTTTAAACACTCATTGCATTTGCCTTCACTAAACGCTAGTAACCCATCAGAAAAATGTTCACATTTCCTTTGTTATCCTTGTAATCATGGTATAAATTATTTATTTCTCAAAGCCTGTAATTCGCATACAAAAACACAGTTATTTTATTCCATTCCATAAAAAGTGCCCATTGATTTAAGCATTACTCGTTTGAAAGCCCATGATGCCAACGGGCTCGTTAAGGCATAAATTACAATATAAAAAACTTTTTATTTGAAATTCGGTAACCATTTGCATTTCATTGCTTGATAAGAATCGCGTCTCATCTTTTTTCAATTAACAATCAATTCAACGGTTGCAGCAACCTTGGGCCATAGAAATGGTCGGCTTTTTTTCTACTTCATTGCCTCTTTCCTCTACGTTTGTTCTTTCTTTATTAAAAGGTGTAAATTATTACATTATAAATTATTATAATGGCTTGGTCCATCCCCATCCAACAATTAAAAAAAAAAAAAAAAAAAAAAAGGCGTATAAATTATATATATATCATCTAGAATATATATACACTTATCGTATTTTTCGGACTATGGGATGTACTTCAAATTTATTAGATAATTTTTAGAAAAATTTCAAATCGAAATTTTTTTATTGCTAACATAACTCGTACCAGCAATATTACTGAAAAGAATTATTAGCTACGTATTGGATATATGCTCTCTGGACATGCAATAAAAATGAGATCTAAAATTTCGTCATAAAGTGAGTTAACTACTTTAAGAAAAAAAAAAAA
>CCAG010015760.1:0-21805 GCA_001077435.1 Glossina morsitans morsitans
TAACGAAAAAATTAGCAGATTGCAATTATTTAAAAGCAAAAAAAAAGGAGATTTTTCAGAGTGTCACACGTTATATAAATGAAAATTAAAAACAAAAAACCTATTCGAACACAAAATACTATCGAGTTGAAGGGAACCATGAGAAGTGTTTTGTTGAAGCAAAGACCTCTCCGAAAGAAACTTTTGGCTTAAACTGTGCAACTTATAAATTGTTTTATAGCAAATAAAAGATTGTTGACCTTTACGTATGGGACTATTAGCAGTGCAACGTTGGTGGGGGTGTTTTGGCTTATAGTTTCGCGCATATCTCGTTTGTGTACTCCGAGCATTTCGCTTTGCCACCCAAATCACCAGTTAAATGTTTACCCTCTTTGATGACGTCAAAACAAGCTGTTTCGATTTTATCGGCATGAGTATTAAGCTCCATATGTCTTAACATCATAACGGCTGAGAGTAATAGGGCAGTGGGATTGGCCAAATCTTTGCCAGCAATGTCAGGGGCAGTACCGTGAACCTTCAATAAAAATCATAATCTATCGAACAATTTATTGATTATCGAGACAAAACTTACAGATTCAAAAAGAGCACCATTTAGGCCCATGTTACCGGAGGGTGTTAAACCTAAGCCACCTACCAAACCGGCACACATATCCGATAATATATCACCGTATAAATTGGGCATAACCTTCAAGAAGGAAGAAGAAAGAGAAGAATTTATATGAAATTAATTGAGAATAATGTAAAGCTTAGTTTCATTTTACCAAGACATCATATTTTGAGGGATCCTGTACCATATTTAAGCATACAGTATCCAAATAGCGTTCCTCAAATTTAATTTCTGGATATTTTTCGGCCATTTCGCGAACGCAACGTAAAAACAAACCATCTGACATACGCCTAAATTGCAATGACAATAAATCAATTAATGATAGTCGATTTTAATTTGTTTACTTACATAATGTTAGCCTTGTGCACCACAGTAACTTTTTTTCTACCATTATTTTTGGCATATTGAAAAGCATAGTCAGCCACTCGTTTAGAAGCTTCTTCCGTAATCAATTTAATACTCTGCACTACGCCATCAACTATTTCATGTTCGATGCCAGAGTATTCGCCTTCGGTGTTTTCACGTATTGTTACGACATTGACATTATCATAAAGAGTTTTGTAACCCTCTAGGCTCCTGCAAGGTCTGACATTAGCATATAAATTGAATTCCTTACGTAAAGCCAAATTCAAGGAACGATGACCTTTGCCTACCGGAGTCATGAGTGGGCCTTTTAGACCAATTTTATTCGTATTTACCGAATTAATGGCAGCCTGAGGTATACCGAATTTACCGTCCGGACCCTAATTTTTTTTTTTTTTGAATAATTATTAAACAATTTTGTTAAACATATCATCAAGTCATTGCTCTTACTCTAACTGGAGTTACATCAACCGATTCCCATTCGATGGGTACCTGAGCAGTGGTAAATATTTTTTGTACGGAAGCAGAAATTTCAGGTCCAATGCCATCACCTGGTATGAGAGTAACTTTGCGTGCACCTGATGAATACGCCCGACCAGAAGCAGGCACCGAGTTAACCTAGAAATAAAAAGAGAGAAACATGAATAAACTATTTAGCTATGTATAGGTGTTAATGTATATATATCTATAAGAAACAATAATTAACATTTCGTTATAAAAATGAGTAGATATAGGGATTAAGTAAAATAACAATTAAAGCGATTGCTTTGCCTTACATAAAATTTTAAGACGTTATTAAATTTGCTTTAATTTGCTTATATACACAGATAAAGAAAGTATCTTTCATATTGCGGGTGTTGCGTCTTTATAAAACGACGTGAGCAGGCCAGTAAGCGAAATGAGATCACTATGATATAACCCTTATAAGCAAGCATTCGCATTAAGCTAGACCTAGCGAATCAATTTCGTTCTTTCCTAACCTAGATTGTTAACGTACCTACAATAACCTAAAATTAGGAATTAATTATGTATTATTTAGAAAGTGTTCAATTTTGCATACATTTACACGATCCCTATTTCCGTTTGTAAGGGGTTAAGAATATTTATTACGAGCACTTCAATAAATTTATTTAAATAATAAAATAATTTATAGTGTTGTTCTCACTTAATTTCAAGTGCCTTCATAATAATAATATATATATATATATATATATACATATATATATTGTGCAAAAGCTTTCCATAACATGCTATTTCTTGAAGTACTTTTTAGGAAATCTTTTCACGGCATTCACTTAATGTATCAATGTTTAAGTGTTCAAATTACCCGACGCTGAAGAGTAACGATATTATATTATACTAGAATTACACTAGAATCACAATTGCGAGAAAGAATTTTCTTGGACTGACTTAAAATTCGGAATCGGGATAGTAATGTCCAACTTTTAGTTGCTTGTTAGGAAAGCAAAAATTGAAATAAGAAGACGGAAGGATTGCGATAGATTCTCTTTAAAAGTAGGCTTAATCTGTGCATACGTATGTCCCTGAGAGCAATAAAAAACCAAAATCGCAAATTAGATTTCATAGCAGAGATTAAATCAAGATCGGTTGCATATCCATATATCCATATATACCAGCAATTCAATGGCAAAGACAATGTAAATTTGTGGTGCGTAGCCCAAATGCTGGCATATCCCTGGTATCAAAATGTCAGCACACGATTCACAAGAAAGACCGATCCTCCGCAAACCCATGTCATTCGAAATTAGATTCAATAAAACTTAACAGCACAAAATGTACATACATATACGTACATTTATGATTTATTAGAGTTAAATATTGTTGAGAGTCGTAAAAATATTTTGAATAATGTAGAAGTGATGGCTGATTTGCAAAGTGATGTGAAATTTTTTGAAAACTTAAATTCATTCTCCCAAAGATCATCATTAAAAAGGACCTAACGCAACACTATTATGCTAACATTTAAATCTGAACGAAACTTTATAGAAGCAGAACAGCAATTTCCATCAGTTCCTTTTTAAAAATTCATCATAAAAACGGGATGCGTAGAAAGGAGATCAGAAATCGGAATTTTACAGCACATTTTAATTCATTACTAATAGTAGACAAATTCCTGCCTACAATTCGACCACTTCCCAAACATTTTCCAAAAAAACTTGAAAACAACAAATTGATGGAATTGACAATTTATGGATTTTTAAATAAAAGTTAAGTGAGAAGAATAAATTTCAAGATTATCAAAGAAAAAAAAAACTTGTACGTATTGCAGGTTTTAATGCTTTGTTAATGCACGCTAGCGAGGCATCATATACAATTAAAATTAGAACAGAAATTTAAATTGATATAAAGCTTTTATCATTATAATCATGCACTTGAAAATTACATAAGGTAGACGGACAAGTACACAATTGAGCCTTATTATAAAATATGCACTTTTAATTAATTACTTGAAAAGCAAACATTCGATGCGAGAAATTCTCTCGAGGGTCGATGCATAAGTGAGGTTAAGTTATTCAATTGTTTTGTAATAACTAGAAATATTTAATGGCATATTTTCATAAATAACAAATTGTTTATTAAAATTACATTTTTTTCCCCCAATTTTTTCAACTATACAATGCCGTGAAATAAAAAGTAAATCTTCACTGTGCTAAATGCCGTGTTATGTAAAGATATTTGACAACAGTTACTGACAAAACATACAAATGCACTTACAATATTGTTCTATTAAGCTTATAAATGATTGAAATATATATATATAAGACAAGTTTTTCTTTTCTTTTTTTTTTTAAGGCTACACTTATAAATATCTTCGCCTCCTTTGCGATCCGTTTTGATAAATTAATTCAAAGAGTTTTTAAACAAAAACACATAGCGATCGACTGTTTGACAAAAAAAAAAAAAAAAAAAAATTAACAAACACTTAGTACATCGATTATTGCCGGTTCATTCTTAAAACACAAAATAAAATATATTGGTTTTTAGTAATAAGCTTACAATCTTTTGAATTAATCTGGCTGCCATTATATTTTTTTGCTTTTTTGTAAATCTTCCCACTCTAATTTATGCAATTGTTTGCTTTACTGCTTTAATTCCTCACGCACAACACCGTATTCCGTTTCGCCACTCAATGAAAAAGTAATCATTTTTAGCGAGTGCTGCCACTTGAAAAATCGTACACAATCTTTGGGATTATGCATCCGCCGATTAGAGATAAAACACATCTATCAAAATGCAAGTTTTATATGCCAAAAAAGCTTGTGTCAGTTGACTTGGGCATCCAACAGTTGCAATGTCAAATCAGTATATCTAAAGAAAATGAACAGTAAATGAATAAATACGATTGTGTTTGGAACGAACTTTTAGTTTATATAGTTGTATGTTATGTAAATATATAGATAGAGCATAAAATAAAAACCCCCCATTATTTATGTATGGATTGCTAGTACATTCCGGCAAAGTCGTGAATTCTTATAGTTGATTTTTGGTGTTATTTTTATAAATAAGTTAATCTCTTGAGACCATGATCGGTTTTATGGGATTATCGATCCTTTGCTAAACATAAATTGTGAAATGTCTCTCAAGCTACTGGTTTACTGCATTCTCTTCTGCGCTATACGATATTGATAGTTATTTATAACATACCCTATTGTAGATTTGAAATAACAGTTTAGTGAACAATAGTCCAAAATATAACAGTGATAAATATTTAAATAAACTGAAGTAAATCAAAGTTTTCAAAAAAACCCGTTTCAATTTTTAAATATGCTTGTATTTTAGAGAACAAATGCAAAATAGTAAACAGCTGATTTGCTATGAAAAGACGAATGACGTGGCCTTTGATTTTATTCCGACTAATATGAAAGAACGTGATGAGGAAATAAACTTTCCCCGTTTTACATATATACGATTTGCTATACCTAATTTTGAAATTACACAACCCTTTTCAAGTATATTAAATCAAGTGTGGGCAACTCTGCTTATATATCATTGTTAATTAAACCAATTAATCATAAAATAGAATTTACGAAGGCAAGAGGTGCTTTTAAATTTTAATTAAGAAATAAAGGGGAAAAATTCCAATTTTTATAGATATTTACTAAACCAATTACAACAGGTAAGAGAAACTAAACGAGTGAAGTGAATTTTGTGCATATATAAAAGACTTGGACGAACAATAACATTTTGCGGTGATTGATATGAAGAAGTTTTCTTGATTGCAATAGTTTACGATGATTCATTTTAGGGCAGGGATTAAAAAAGGAAGTGATATTTAACCCATTCTTTGCAGATGCATTTTAATCCTTTTGTCGCATGTTTCGTCGAATGGGTACGCGAGACATATGTTAGAAAAGAAGTTCCGTCTAGCTTTAGACATAGAACTCATTCTCGTAAGTGTTAGTTTTTTCTGTGTTTTTTTTTTGCAAAGTTTAATTAGCGGCTTTTACCTTATACGGTTCATATTTTTTTTTTTTCCTACATTTTTTAAAAATACACTACAATATCATAATTGAGTTTAGTAAAATTGGCCAATTGTAAGTGTTTGCCAACTGTTATTGCTTCTTGCAAACAAATGCATTCCATTAAAGCTGGATGAGTCGACATTACTGAGTCATTGGGTTGACACACTTTAGCGATATTTTTGGCTAATTTTGGAAAATTCTCTTTAAGCAACCGTATGTTATTAAAACTTACTTAAACAGTATACACAAGTGCGCATTATGTTGTTGCAATCAGATAATTTCATTGCTTATGCATTACGTTGCGTACAAAGTTTACAGATTAAATATTACAACAGATGTGCATTTAAAGCAAATGTTCTTCAGTTTTAAGATTAATGGTTGTAATCGATAACTTTGTCATTGCATTCTCAACTAGCAGGGAAAAGTTTTACGATCTTGGGCCTTACATAGAACTAAAACAGGCTGCTCAGGAAATGCCTTTGACATCCATATATATTTAAGATCAGACATTTCTTTCAATAAAAACTCTTGTTTCATATGGAATCGCGAAACTTATTCATATATTTGGTCTAACAAACAAAATTATATGAATTAATTGTTGAGTGATTTACTTAAAATCTCAAGATTATTTAATTTAATTGTAATTTTTCCTAGACAAAATGAGGAGTCGTTTTTCACACTACCTTAGTTTCTTGTCAGTTCTAAATACCAATCGGTAAACTTTTCCCAATTTAAATAAAAATAAATTTTTTTTTTTCAAAATTTTTTACTTAATTAGAAATTTTCCGCGCCACTCATAATACTATGCTCTTGATGAATGTAAACGCGCGTGCTTCTTTCAAATTCGCAGTAAAAAAAAAGGGCGACATCCAAGCTAAGTCAGAATTGTAATAGCCATCAAGTCTTGACAATCACAAAATGGTTCATTAAATTGTAGGCATATTAGAAAATTGACCGAAATTACATTCCATAAGCATCATTATAAGATTTAATTTTAATTTTCATTCTTTAAGGCTGTTTTCACCTATCCACCCGTTTTTAAATTATTTATAAAAAAAAAAAAAGCCATATACGCTCTCTATCTTAATTTTTGCGATCGCCGACTGAGGAACAGACAAGACTTAGAATCTCACGATGCTTACATAAATATGAGGAAGTAATGGATAGATATGTAATCATGTTTTTATATGTAGAAGGGATTAAAGCCACTACTTTCCTTTTGCAGGGTGAGATAACGAAGTCAATATCAGGATATATAATAAATGGACTATTAATAGAAGAAAAGTACATCTTTTGTCAACTATAGCAGAGCCGCCACGGTCGAATTAAATATTTAATTTAACATTTAGCCTAAATTTTAAAGAAAAAATTATATTTCGCGCCATGAAAGGGCTTTATGTTTGATTCAATTGTGCACAACCTTATAAAAAGCAACTTAGTCAGTTTAGTTCAAATTCATAAACTTATTTCCTTTCAATAAGCAGGCCCCAAGACCGATTGAAGTTTAGTTCTTTATCTTATCTAAGCATTTAAAATAAACTTTAACGTAGGCCTATAGAGGTCGTTAGATGCGTGAGTTTCTATTCGGCCATAAGATTTTCAAATTGTTGCATTTCATTACTTTTTGTGTCCGTTTCTAATTACTTTTCAAGCAACAAAATGTCTTCGCGCAAAACTGCTGGTCGTCGTGCTACCACCAAAAAACGTGCCCAACGTGCCACTTCAAATGTTTTTGCCATGTTCGATCAAGCTCAAATCGCGGAATTTAAAGAGGCGTTCAATATGATCGATCAGAATCGTGATGGTTTTGTGGAAAAAGAAGATTTGCACGATATGCTTGCTTCGTTGGGTAAAAATCCTACCGATGATTATTTGGAACAGATGATGAATGAAGCGCCCGGTCCAATTAATTTCACAATGTTTTTGACATTATTCGGCGAACGTTTGCAGGGCACTGATCCCGAAGATGTTATTAAAAATGCCTTTGGCTGTTTTGACGAAGAAAATACTGGCGTCATACCGGAAGATCGCTTAAGAGAATTACTGACCACAATGGGTGATCGTTTCACTGACGAAGACGTGAGTTTTTATTAATCTAAGAAAATGTAACTTATTACTTAATTATTTTTTTTTTTCCCGTAGGTTGACGAAATGTATCGGGAGGCGCCTATTAAAAATGGTTTATTCGATTATATTGAATTCACTAGAATTCTTAAGCATGGTGCCAAAGACAAGGATGAGCAATAAAATTGACTTCTATTGATCTGCATGGGTAACCGACATTCCCTTTTCCATAAAATGGTTTATATATCCAATTAGCAACCAATATTTTGTATTCTTCTTCTCATTTGATTTAATCATAATAACATTTCCACTGTAATACGAAATTGTTGTTGCTCTTCGTAAATTTATTTGCAAAAACTTTTGATCCATTCTTTATCATTCTTTCGCAGTTGGCCCGTCTTGCTTCCAATGTCATTGGCGATCATTTAACTATATCTACCGAAATCATTGCCTGTTTTATCTTTCTGTACCAGTATTTGCATTTGTCTATCAGACATATATATATGTATAAATATATATATATATATATATATCTATAAATATATACATATATATATATATATGCATATGTTATTTTTGCCTTTTTTTTTCATTATTTTTAATTTGCTTTATGTTGAATTAATATTCTATTCTTATAATCTTTTTCTGATGTACTTACAAGTAATACATATTTGCATAAGCAGGCGTGCATACAATTTTAATTGGTTACTTGGCAATTGATCTTCGATTTTTTGTTATTAATATAAAATCACAATCATAACTTTTAAAATGAGTAAAACAAACAACATCATTTATTTAAACGTAATATTACTAAACAAATATATTGAATAAAAATTTTTTATACATAAACCAGAAAAAACCGTAGAGTGTGTCAAATTTAAATTTAATTACTTACGATCGCATTTCTATCGTCTATATCTATATTAGTCATCATACCAAACAGCGAAGACGCATTACGTCTTTGCGGCAATTCTTGAGATAATTCTTAAGAAAATTATATCAATTTTTATTTTCGAAAGGCATTGGTGCTTACGGCACTCTCTTTAAGATAGACGCTGTGTATTTTCATATCGATCACCGAAGGGTGAAGCGTATATTCATTTTGTCAAAACGTTTGCAATGCCCAAGAAGAAGCTTCGGAGAAACCCACAATATATATATAATATATATATATATATATATGTATATATTCTTGATCAGCATCAAATTCTAAATGGATTTAAGAATGTCCTGCTGCCTGTCTAAAATCTGTTGTAAACGGTCTTCTGACTGCAAAAATGAAGCTACCGCATACAAATTTCGTAGAAACATTGAAAGTTCGGTATTGAAATTGGGTCATGAAGTCGTGAAATCGTGGCATTTCTTTTAATTTTCTTTATTAGGTTTTTCAACCATTCATTTGCGAAACCGTTGTTGCTTCAGTAACAGCGTTTCCAGGTAATCCAAGTAGATTGCCAGAGCTCATGTTTAATTTTATGAGCATTACTTTGATCTCTCGGTATCATTGGCCGAATACGCAAACTTTTAACATAGCTGCAAAAGAATTTAAATCAGCGTCCAATGCCATTGATAATGTTTCCAAATAAATGACATCGAATCAAATATGTAATGAACTACAATTAGACAACAACGGAAAGTCCAATAAAAATCCAAGCTAAACGACCGATCATTCACGATATAATAGGAGTGAAAAATCCCGAAGAATATGTTAAGCAACTCGATTACTTTTATTGGACGTTGTGGTTCATATTTCTTATCTTGATCGTTAGACGGTTGCATTTGGTCAAACAATTTAAAAATATGTATAAAATGCACTTTTGCCCAGAAAATTCCATTGCTTGATACTTAAGCCCATGGCAGTAGAGTAGTCATAATGTCGCGCGCAGGCCTAATCATGGGGAGAGTCTTGTGAACTGGTTCTATGTTTAATAAAAGAATCTTGTTTTTAGTGAAAATGAATGCAAAATTTGTTAAAGTTCGCAGTAAAAATAAAAGAGAAACATCATAAAAGTCGAATATGATAAAATAGTTTCCTTTGATATGAAAAATATTTATGGCCGTGAGGTGCTTTGTTTTAGGGAAAGGAGAACTTTAAGAAAGCATGAATAAAGGAGGACATGTGATCTCTAAGCAAAGCATGCCATACGGTTAACAATAATTCGAAACCTACCTAAGTTATACATTAAGCACCCAGAGAAAAGAATTCATCAAAATAGTTAACGTGCATCATGACGAGCGAATGTCCAACGGTAAGTTTAAGCTGCAAAAGCAGATATAGATTTGAATTGTGCTGTTTTCGGAGCGGTAGACAAACTTTAACGGAGACAGGGTGAAAGTTGTGTTTGCGATCGGGGTTTATTCCTAAGATATTGCAGTGAATCTACAAGATCAATGGAATACCTAGATATTTTTATATATTGAGGTTAAATGACCCAGCATGGGGAGAATTGAAGACTAAGAGTTTATTTAGTCTTACTGAAGTAAATGTACGCAGTTAACAATTGTTTCCGAACGAATGCAAATTATTTGTTCGGTCACTCGGTCATCCCCCTCGAATGACATGGACTCTGCCTGTGCCACTGCCAACATTGCTAAGCTTTTCAATCTCCTATCTGTCATGATTAAGTTGACTAAGGATCGTATAAAGATCGAAGTATTTTTGTTATCTGTTAGGAGGAAGCGGTTATGCTCGATGTGCTCGATGTGTGACTGCAACAATATATATGAAGAAATTCAAACGAATTATGAACGATTCACAATGAAAAGGTTGAGTTTAGTTTTTTTATGAAAAAATTTTTATTTTTGCTTCCATTTTGCTGTTTTGTTCTTTTGATGATATATAAATATGCAAAAAAT
Organism: Glossina morsitans morsitans; assembly: GCA_001077435.1. Taxonomy (NCBI): domain Eukaryota; kingdom Metazoa; phylum Arthropoda; class Insecta; order Diptera; family Glossinidae; genus Glossina; species Glossina morsitans. Next base: position 10,375 of record CCAG010015760.1, read on the forward strand.
TATAAATGCTTTTACAAAGTTATTTATATAAGTATATGTATGTATGTCTTTCAGTAATGTTAGATATTAGGAATGAGTAAAAAAATACGACATCCAGAGCATCATATGATCATATGTATTGAATCTTTGAATATTTTTTTTTTTTTTGCAATGACTGCTACTGTATACGTCTGATGTTTGGCTTATTTAGATTACGGTAAATCGATTTCTGATGTTGCTGTTCACTTTTCACTACAATTAAATGCTTTCATTTTAAAAAGACGACCAAGGGTAACTGGCGTTATTTACCGTCTTTTTAATTTCTTTTTTATTTTTTCTTTTTTATTTTTTTTTTAATTTTTTTTTTTTAATATTATTTTTCTTTTTTATGTTATTAAGTTGTGTTGTTTAGTGACCAACATTTTCGCATATATTGTTGGGTAAGAATCGCAATTAAGCTCGTTTCTCCTCTTCGATGGCTTCCTTAGTTGGTAATGGATTCTTTTCACAAGTCTCAGTGTGTTTAAGTTTTTTGGCATCAAAATTTTCAATACCAGCGATCAAATTATTTTTCTCCTTTTCCATTTCAATGGCTGGGATATAAAGAAAAACAATAAATATTATTCAAGATAAGTAAGTATACGTGAACATGAACTAATAAAAGTGCAACAACATTACAAAGCAACAATAAAAGTCATTCGCTATGCAAGGCAAGTGCGAGATAAACTTGTAAAATGTAAAAACAAAAAAAAAAAAAAAAAAGTAAATAAATAAATAAAAGGAAAAAAAATTTAAAAAAAAAAATGAGAAAATCTTGCTAAACCCATAAATGGTTAAAATTTAACTTTGTTTGAATTGCTGTCAAGTTTGGTAGCGTGCACGTACATGTACACGCCAATGCTTATATATCAAACGCACCAGCTAAACTCATATATTAATTAATATCATATAAAAACTTTATATGGCGCGTCGCCTATTTTTAGACAAATATAAACAAAACAACTAAACGACTACAGAGTAAGCAAACAAATTACAATATTTGCCGTTTAGAGGGACATTTGTAGGCCAACGAGTGATCATGCATACTCATACTAATGTGTGGTCAACTTCTATTCGATTTCATTAATATGAAATTATAACAAGTTTGTGTATAGAACATTGTTCTTGTTCTTATTGTTGTTGTTGCTGTTGTTGTTATATCCACCAAAGAACAATGGGCGCTTATTCAGTTTACCATTTCATTTGTAATACTCAGAAATGCACTTCAGCGTAAAAGCCATAAAGTGAATATATGTTTCCAATATTTCGTAAGAATCTTATGTGATTTAATGTTTCTGTCTGTTATTGGAAATTTCAAAATCGCACATTTATTATAGGAAAATGCAACATGAAACATGAATCATATGCTTTCGGTTTATGACCGTGAGATAAGCTTACAATGAGATAGAAATATTTGTTTATAAGTGTGAGAGAAAAGTGAAGCAAATATGAGAAAATTGAAAATTTTTCAACAATTTTTCAATTTTTTTTTGATGATAATTTACAAAGTATTGCAAGTACCGCATATTTACCACAATTGTCTTCTTTATAGAAATATGTTGGGCAAAAATTGCTCCCGATCTATTCGTTCTACGGAGACGATTCACGATTAAGACAAGAAACTAAACAATGATGAGTAGTATGTGTCCAACAACATTAGCCTCAAAACGGATAAATAATTTTCTTTGAATTATCTTTGATTTTTCTCATTATTATTATTATTGTTGTTGTTGTTATTATTATTGTAACTGTTGATGATGCTGTTTCTATTGTTTTTACCTTCTTTATCTGGTAACGGATTCTTCTCCTGAGTTTCAGTATGCTTTAGCTTGGATGGATTAAAGGATTCGATGCCTTCGAAAAGAGATTTTTGATTTTTTTCAGCAGCCACATCTGTGAATCATATGAAAATTATATTCTCTCAGCCATTGAAAGTTAAAAAAAGAAAAGAAATTCTTTCTTTGTGTTATTTATCAATTTTTTTTTTTTTTTTTTTTTTTTTAGCAGACCCGATTTAATGCACAAACCTTCTGCTGTGGGTAGAATAATTTTTTCCTGAGTATTTGCGTTCTTCAGTTTATCAGTATTAAAAGACTCGAGTTGACTTTTAAGATTTTCAGCAACTTTTGGAAGATCCTTAAGAGCAGGGGCTGCCATTTTATTGTTGTTGTTGTTGTTGTTGTTGTTGTTTTTATTTTTAACTGTAAAATAAAAAATAAGAGGAAAAGCAATTTTTTTTTTTTTTTTTTTTTTTTTTTGTTTAAGTACATTATACGTATATACTTTTCGATTGAAAATTTAATTTTGAATTGATATTTTTGAAGAAAACTTGAGAGAGCCATTGAGAGTTATGAGAGTTATGAGATACTCAGTAGCAAGTGTTAGTGTTGGAAATCCTTGAAAGACTTATTAATTCAATCTCTTTCTTGATTGTTAAATATTTTGCTTCTTCTATTGGCAGAATAATTCTGGTTTGAGTTAAAAAGCGTTGCATTAACTAATTTTTTTAATTCGAATAGTATTTCGTGCAAAATTTTTTCAATTTTCAATTGTTGTACATGTATTAATAATAAAATAACATGTAACCGAAATCTTTTACGTTTGTCATTAGTTTAGACATCACTGTATAATACTTAGATCAGATCGATTTAAACGGCGTTTAGAGTTTGATATGGACAAAGCTCAGAAAGATTTAAGGAAACCGGATTAGTTCTAATTATATTGAGGATAAATTTCGATGAAGGTTTAAGGTATTTTTTCTTCCGTCAGTTAACTGCGGTCAATAATACTAATACCTTGTCTTTCGTCTTCTGCTTAAATGATTTATAGAAAAGTCTTTTATAGTCAATCTGTCGTTGCAGTCTGTCATAGTAAAAAAAAAAAAAATATTCATAGACGTAAATCAATTTAATTTTAATCAGTGATTTATTATCCTTTCATGTTATTTTCAAGTTATTTCTAGTGCTAGCCATGCTATGAATGCATTCATCGAAGCGTTATTCACTTCAGTTCTTCTTTTGCTATAAGCGCACTTCAAAGAATCTAAGCCGACATTTAATGACTAAATCATTGTTTTCCTTTTCCATCTCCATTTCGCATTAAAAAATGATTAGCCATGAAAGTAGATAGTAAAGTATTTAAATTATGTAAGTATATGCATGAGTGTGCGCATAATTTTCTTTTAAATTTCTTAAAATAATTGATGCATTTAAATAAATATCCGTTTAACGCAACTAAATTGGATATGTTGTGCATGCATGCATTTTCCTATACTCGATGATTATTGTTATTATTATTATTACTGCTATTATTATACCCACCGCAGAAGGATGGGGGTATACTCTTTTTTGTTTTTTTTGTTTTCACAGTATATGTAAAAGGGATGGTTCAGGTATCAGCGTGAAATTCGAATTTGATTAAACCATGTCTGTCCGTCTGTGTGGTATTTGCTTTTGACACTCTCCTGCTCGCAAAAATTAACATTTGATAGAAACATTGGAAGATTTTTCACCCAGGTTGGTATCGAAAATGGACCAAATGGGTCAGAGCACAAGCCCATAGTGGAGCATAAAGTCAACGCTTAACAAAAATTTATGGGTTTTTACTCGTTACTTACAGTTGATAAAAAGTTAGGAGTCTGAAATTTTCCACATATACTTTACGAAACACTCTACTCTGTACATTCAAAAATGGAAGCAATCGGCCATGCCCGCACAAAGTTAACAAGTGATTAAGGTTTATTTTTTTGAAGATATATTATCTGCTCAAAAATGGGTCAATTCTAAAATGAGTATAGCAGGACATAGCGATTAATTTTTGTCTAATAACACCAGCAATATGGTTATCGAATAAAAGCACTTGGAGAGTATAATGCGAAAAGCATAGTGATGGTGGGGTATGCGAGGTTTGCTTTGCTCAAAATATTCGATATTGTGGTTACAGTGAAGAAATTTTTATCGCAGCCCATCGCCTAATGTGCTGTGATTATGCTCGTCGTTGGAGATTCATTCGCACCACGATGAGAGCCATTTCTAATGAATTGTCCTGTTGGTTTATTTATTTTACTTTATTTATTTGCATATGAAATTCAGTTAAAATAAATTAATTAAGACGATTTCAATCGACTCCTACAAGTAAATCTTATGCTAACAATTATTAGCAACTAATACAAAGAGAAATGTATATAAAGAGAAGTAAACAAAAAAGAAATATATTTTTTTTCCTTTTTTTTTTCTTTGTCTCTCTCTTATTTATTTATACATGAATGTTATTCTTTTTTGATATTGTCTCCATAAAAAGGAAAAAAAGCATATACAGGCACACCCGCGGCTGATACAGATCCGAGTTGTGAGTGAGCGCCTAAGCCTGCACAAACATGCAAAAGCTTGGCAACCGATAACAGTAAACAAATTTAGTTAATTTCCGAATGATAGTAAGATGTTGAGATTACAAGTACGCCATGGGCAAATCGCGCTGGCCAAGAACAGTTGATTTGATAGAATTTCCGAAGTCCGATATTGAGATTTACTAATAGGTATCATTTGGATTCTTGTGAGGAACTTTACAATAAAAAGTTTATCTCACCAAGTGGTACCAGTTATTCGATTAATTAGGAAAGAAGCACCAAGAATAAATTTACGTTTCTCAAGTGACGGTAAAGCTAAGAGAAGCAATCTATTTTCATAAGGAGGCAAAGAGGCAAGCGAGTCCCAACCCAAAAAACACGGCAGGAATCACTTTTGAACGGATTTCATTGAATCTACATAACATCACAGAACCTAGGCATACTCAAGTATTGGTCTAACCAAGCTCATGTAAAGCCTTTTTTGGAATGTAAGGGGACTCTCGCATTGTATGTCTTAACTTAATGGTTAAAAGTGATTTGGAAAGACTAGTTTAGGGTCGTTGTTGTATTCAATGTTTATTTCAAAGTGTAGAGGGAGCTTTTTTCTTTTACCTCAAAGCTGCTGCTGACTTCAGTAAAGTTCTCCACTAAAGTGAATTTTTCGTTAATTGGAAAACTGATTAACCCTTTTTTTTTTTTTGTAAATACTCGGGGGAAAGAGAAATAATGAATATTGTCTTTAAAACGCGCACGTCTTTTGCACTGTGGATAGCATGATGGGCCATATTGTCGTAGCACCGCGTTGAAGACTTTTAATTTGTTTAATTAGTTTTTATACCCTACACCACTTGTGATACAAGGGTGTATGAAAGAGGGAAAGGGGGAAAGGGGGACTTGAGATAAGCTCACCATTTATTATATTGATCTAGTCTGTCCCTCTGTCCCGTATAATACGTTATTGAGAAAATTCGTTATATGATGCGTTAAGCAAGTGGTTGCCCCTGTCTCACTATAGCATTTTTCTTTGTTCAAAAATGTCTACAGTTTTTGGAACGTAGGACATTTTGTTTCTCGTCGATATGAAAAAAACAGTAAAAGTGTGCACAGTTTTTGCTGCATAGACGTGTGGGTGTTGTAGGTGGTAGACCGGTTTATGTCATTCCTAAATTTGTAGGTAATATCTCCATTTTTTCGAAGGAGCGAAAGGAGATATCACAGATAGTATCTTGTCGAGGATAGACGGACGTGGTTAGGTGCATTCCGAAGTTGATGCTGGCCAAGAATGTGTATACTTTATAAAATTTTTGCAGCTTGCTTCTGCGCATTATAAATTTAAATTTCAATACACTATACTGGTAGACAGGCGTGGTCAACTTTTTCCATTTTTGTGCAGATGCTACAGCATCGCTCATAGAATTGAGCCAAAATCCAATTTTTTAATGCTTTTTAGAAAACAGAAGGGTTCTTAGTTTACATGGTTCTGTAGTCCGTGTCCTTCGACCGGTTTGATTCATTTTCAATATCAATATGTGTGCAAGAACTTCCAATGTGTAAATTGCTCTTTGCTCGTACTTGTCGAGCTATCCGGTGCAATCGCTATAACGGTTGTAATAGGACTTTATGATTACAGTGAATTCAAGTAAATTAAAACTTACAGTAAATTGCAGTAAATTCAAGTAAATTGAAAATTTGCCCCCCAGCCACCCGCCCCCCTTGCGAATAGATATATTTTTATTAAATATTATTAAATATTTACAAGATAATTGAAACTCATAAGAGAAGACTCTCCCACCAGCCTGCAATTAAGATGTAGTTAGGAAGCTGCAAGTCAGCCCAATAATAACAACAAATATTTGAATATATATATATATGTAACATGCTTTAATAGTTTTGTGAATAATTTTCTTATTACTCTCTTTTTTGCGACCAGTCAAAAGGTTAAAGAACTGCAAAACAAAAAAAACAAAAAAAACAAAAAAAATTAAAAAAATAAAAGAAGAAAAGCTAACAAACAACCGAATGATATCAGCAAAAATCCATTAAGTATATATATAATAAAGCAGTGAAAAGAAAGCAACGAAAATCGAAAACCTATACAAGTAGAAATTGCAGAGACAAAGTCAAGAAACAAAAAAAAAAAAACGAAAAACAAAATTCAACTTTTCTTGAATGTTTTATACACCCATTCTTAATCATCTTATCGGCCGGCTTGTTATATGTGGGGATGAATTTGCGTAGACTTTACATATAGGTATGTATAATTTTTATATACATACATACATACATACATACATACATATGCATGCATATATATGTGCACATAAAGTTTCACTGACTTTGTCTACCACTGCGCCACCACACCATCAGAATATTATGATAAAGAACTCGACAATGTACAGATCATGTATATGCATGCATTTCTTCCACTTGGCTGTTCATTCTTGTTATTCTTTAAATTATTATTATTTCGTATCTAGATAGATTAGCAGCGAAAATAACAACAATAACAACAATAACTACACATAAATATAAAGTTGTAGTTGTTTTCTTCTCTTTTTTTTTTGTTTTTTTTTTTGTTTCTCAGACAAAGTTCAAGTGTACATATTAGGGTGGGAGTGTAAAATACATACATATAATTATATAGACGTATATAGACGCATATATAGATGTATGAATGTGTTCTTGTATACTTGTATGCGTCGTTCACTCTCCCTAATTTAATGAAACATGTAAAATAAAAACAAACATATTTGTATTCGTCATTGAAGGATACAAAGGTATGCTTATTTTCTCTTTCGATTTGTAACAAACACAGGTAAACTTCCGCAACCGTATCGCATGACTATCACATGCCGAAAGTACATTACATTATTATGAATGTGTAAAAGATTTGCGGAAAAAGGCCCGCTAATCGCCGTCTATGAATCCATGTATAAAAATGATAAACAGATTAGAAAATTTAAAATATATTTGAAAATGTTGTCGAATACTGACTGTCATCAATAAATTAACCTGAACTGAGCATAGATCAAAAATTTCCTAATAAGATAGCATAGAAAAAAATAAAACAAAAACCGAAAGCTAAAATAGACGATAGTGATCCACCCAAACGTCTGCCGAATGAAACGAAAAACTATGCGCCTTTTATATATACATATATATATATATATATATACACAACTGTTGGTTACACAAAGTTCATCTCTCCGGTCGACTATAGCTTTACTAGTTACTTTAACTTTATATACATTTATATATATATAAAGAGAGAGAGAGAGAGAGAGAGAGTGAGTGAAGTAGAGAAAAGGAGGCGAAGAGAGAGAGAGATAAAAAAGAGAATGCGAATAAGAAAGAGAAAATGTTCATATTAGTATATAATGAAATGAAATGAAAAGTTGGAGGATAACAAACACTGTATGTTGCATTTGAATAACGAAAAACTCGCCCTTGTTCAACATAACAAGAAAAGTGAATAAATAAATAAATAAATAAATAAATGAAAAGGGGACGGAAAGAAGATGAAACGAGAAAAACTTTCATACAAAACAAAAAAAATATATTATATATATATATATATATATATATATATGCATATGATTCAGAATGAATAGCTGCAGGCTTCAGTGTAACCAATTTAAAGTGACGTGTAGTAAAAATATCACTTCTAATACAACAACCACATACATAGACACAACACACACACAGCCAGCCAGCCAGCCAGCCAGTATTAACGACAATACAACAACAGCAATTTCTTATAGGAAATAAAAATAAAATTAATATATTTTACAAAACGACTTGTTTTGAATTTTAAATTTCTTCTTCTTTTTCCCCTCTATTTTTAGTAAAATATTTTTATTTTCCTGATTTATGCGACTCAGTAAATGAGTAACTAATTTACGAAGGGCTGTCAGTTGACGTTGAAAAATGCTTACATGTATATGTGTGCATATATGTGGTTTAATGCACTTTCATCTATGTATGGGAAGACAGATACATACAAAAAATTATACGTTATGCACTTCAATTCAATTCAATTCAATTCAATTCAATTTCTTTTTTCCTTCTTTTTCTCGTATTCTACGGATATATGGATGATGTATTCATACCGACTATATTTAGTTAAATATACTATATATATATACGAGATTATATATTTATTCGTTAAACTATGCACATTAAAAAAAAAAACCTATTTATAGGAAAAAGTGATACAATTTTAAATTTTTTACAATTAAAAATTACTTTTTTAATTCACTTCGTCACTTCATCGTAGAGTGCTTTAGTTTAAATGATTCCCTATATCATGATAAAAGTTGACTTAACCTCCTTTATTGTCTTAGCGTATTATAGCCCTTTGATAATTTGCTTTTTATGCATATTGTGGGAATTGTGGGTGCGTGTGTCGTTAAGCTGCACATAAACCATTCGTCCATATCATAGGATAAGTAATGGAACTGGAAGGGTGGTGCGTAGCACTAGCAGAATAGGGAAACGTAGACGTAGAAATAAACATAATTGTCGCAAGCTTATGTAGCCGGTAAAGATTTCCTATCGACTAAGACGAGTACGGCGTGTAATAATTTTCTTACAAAACAACACACATTTTTTAATCAACAAAACCTTTTACTCTTTTTCCAACTAATCTACTGACACGCCCATAATTATATACAAAAAACAAATTAATTGCAATTCAATATTTTATTCTATTTGCTTCTTCTTCCAAGCGAAATATCCTTTTTGCAGACCAATTTCAGAGCATTAAGCAAACGTAAGTTCTATAAAAGAAAGAAAAGCACGCTATAAACAGCGCGCTATGTTAAACTTTAAGCGATAATCGTTATGCTTTATGTTAAATCGCCTTATTTTCACATACTAGCGATCGTACAATACGGACGGACACCCAAAGTTTGTGCGCCGTATAGAGCCAGAGCCAGCGAAACAAGCAAAATCTCAACTAAAAGCCGCTATTATCTTTAAGAAGAAGTCATTGTAAGCATTCCTCTCCACTTTCATTATTTAGAAAGCATTCGTTCATATACGCATAATAGTATTATAATAGAAATGTAAGCTGACACTAAGGAGGAAAAATAGAAAATCACATTACACTCTAATAAACTGAATGGCCACTTGACGAGCAAGTAAAGCTAAAGATATGTTGCTGAAGCACAAAAAAATTGCTTTCGCTCAATTTTAACTTAAAAAAAAACAATTAGAACACGAAAGCCCGTTTTAGCTTAGCAAAGTTCTGATTGCTGATCCGATTCGCTTTCCAATAAAGCATATATTTTATACAAGTTTAGATCGTAGGATCGACCACAACCAACCACCCACACAGATTATTCAACTATCTAAGATTTTGAAGAGAAATCGATATTCATTCGACTTGAGTGAGAGGAGAAAGCCTTGTAAAGTTCATTTTTATAATTAAATATCATTTATATACAAATATAGACAAATATCTATAGCGTGAATCGCGTATTATTAAAAGACAAAGTAATGAAAATATAACTAATATTCGATATTTGAAATCGAATCAATTCGAAATATGAGCAATGATATTCGATGACCGCCGATGCAAAGTAAAAACGTATATATATATATATATATGTATATATATATAACGTATTTTCTAACAATTTTTCGGCGAAGTTCCATCGATGATTTGAGATTAAATTGATTAAAGTTGAAAAGAAACATATTTTTGGAGAGTGGTGACGAGAAAGTAATTCTTTCATTTGCATACAAGCACACAGAACAACAACAGCAATAAAGAATGCATACACACACACACACACACACACACACACACACATCACACAATTATATTCACAAAATTGATCAAAGTTAAGAGAAATTTAAGGAATACGAGTCCACGACGAATGCAGTGCAATAATTGTTAGTTCAATTGTGATTGACGATAACAATCAGAGCACGTAATAAATATGGGTAGAAAAAAACAAAAGCAACAACAGCAAAATTCATATGAAATACATTTAACTCTGCAACTTTTTTTTTTTTTTTTTTAAACGAAAATCTCATATATATACACACATGCACACAAACAACATAGTCGTGTTCATGCATATGCATATGCATATGTACATATATACACACATATATATTTATATATATATATATTGCTTGCCTGCAATGAATTAGTCATACAGAGTTGATGATGAACACTGAATTATAATTAAACATGATTAAGTTAGTATAAGCAGCCTGCACATATATTCTCGATCGCCGTCTGCATGCGTATATGTTATCGAATAGCGTTATAAATATTGATTAATGACTATGATTCAGGCAGGCAGGCAAGCAGGCAGTCACATAAAAAGGGAAAATCCTTTGTTCCTATTGCAGGACTTGTATGATATCACGCGAATGTTCGGAAATTTCTTTTACATTTCTTCGTCTTCATTCAGTTGTAGCAGAAAGCTCGGCGAATTAAATTAAGATGACCACGCCCATTAACAAAAAAAAAAAAAAAAAATTACTATTTATTATGACAGGTGTGTCTTTACGATAAACACATTTTTACTCATATTTCTTTCTCATTTTTTCTTTTTCGTCTCTTATTATTATTAATGGAAAAAATATCTGATTATATATGGTTTTCGGATTGAACGCCTTCTGTTTCATAGGTACATGTATGTAAGCAATGTCGCAGTTGCACATATGTGTGCATTTACTTTCCAGCCAAACATAGGCATCTAAATGGATATAATTATACATATGTATATATATATATATATATATATTGTGTGTGCGTATATACATATGCGTACGTCTGGCTGCCCACCATTTGTGTACAACAAATATGTCAATTTTTTCCTTTCTTTTGCACTCTTCTCTTCAGTATACGCCTGCATATACATTCATATATATATATATATATATATATATACGTATATATGTATATATATGAGTATCTGCTATACCACATTATCTCTCCTATAAAAAGAAAAAGGCACACAGTCATGCATACAGGCGTAGCAGTTACAATGGTACATACAAATATGTTTACTTCCCCCTTCCCTCGTATGTCTAACGTCCCCCCCCCCC
>CCAG010015761.1:0-15296 GCA_001077435.1 Glossina morsitans morsitans
CCCCCTCCCGACCATTATGTGACATTATATCGATATTTAATTGTTCAATTCCACACCTGTTTACGCGTTAAATTTAAACCCGCACCCAAACACCGACAACACACTCATCTATACTATAGCGATTAAGAAATAATCAAAGCGGTCAAGATTTTTTTTTGCACAGATATTAAATCTAACGGTAAATTGCTGTTAATTGGTTTTCCGCAGATGCATAAACACACCTAAACACACGAATTTCTCCAAATGTTAAAAGCTTCTTCTTCTTTTTTTTGTTTTTTCTCTCTTACAACAAAAAAAGCTACAACAAAGCAATTGCTGCAGAAACAAGTTGTAAGAGATTTTGCCGAAAACTCATTTATTATTGAAAAAAAAAAAGAAGAAAAATTTGTTTTCTTTTTTTTCGCTTAATTGGAAGAAAAATAGTAGATTGCATTATGTGTAGACAGATATCTAATTTTTTTCCTTTTTTTTTTTCTTCTTCTTTTACTCTTGTTACTCTCTTTTTCATTTTTGCGACGAACACTAAACCTAACAAAGCCGGTGCTTTTTGCTAAAGTTGTTGTTAATACTTTTGCTCTGCGCTTACAATAATTCATACTTCCATACGTTATGTATTAGGTCTTTGAAAGAAGAAAAAGTCGTTTAACTCTTGAAAATTTTGCCGGTATTTGGCAAAAACCAGTTGTAAGAAACAATAGCACAAAAAAAAAAAAAAAAAAAAGGAAAAAAACTTTTCATCTTGTCTTTCTTTTTTATTAGGAGAAAAAAAATAAATAAATAAACTTAATTAGTTATTACATTTAACTTAAATTAAATACTTTCTTGACTAGCGTTCTCACTTACCTTAATATATATTAATTGTAGATAAAACCGTAAAAAAATACGATTAAAAAATTTGGTATGTCTCGATTTAACTCAGCTAACTCTGCTTGGATTTTAATACTTTTAATACTTTTGTATTAAATTGCTTAAATTGCTCTTGCTTTGTTTAAGCGCTAACGACAAATGAGACAAATGAGACAACAACTTAACAACTTATACAACTTATACTTATGACTATCTGCAAATTATTATGTTGCGTCTGCATAAGCATCTAAAGTAACTGAAGTGTGTTTGCATAAGCAATACATTTAATTTTTATATCTTTTCTATGTAAAATTTTTTTCTTCCTTTAGCAATTGTTCAGCAATCTATATATAATGGGAGATTGGAAAATTAATTCTTTTATTATATTTTGATATTTGTATTTCCAATGATATTATTAATTATTTGTCGTAAATTAATTAGAACTTTATTATACTGAGATGGATTTGGTTTAATATCTTATTGTGAGTATTAACTGCTTTATCTAATCGAATTGGAGATATTGCTTAAATATTCAATTGTGACGGACGAAATTATATTTTTCCAATTCGATTTCAGTTAGTTTTCTTTATTAGATGAATAGGTTGATTTTCTCTTATTAATTTCGGCTTTAACGATAATGACTTCTGGGTGAAAAGCGTATCTCAAAGTAAAATATCTATCATAATACATAAATAATATAAGTAATAATGTGCTTACAAGATTCTTCTCAAATCAATTTAGGAACCGAAAAGAAAAAAATAGTAATAAAAAAAATGGGAAGAGAAAAAACCTTACTCTCACAAAAGTCAAAAATCGAAGTATTACTCACGTCTTAATATCAAACTTCAATTTAGTTTTTTTAACTCAACAAAACTCACCTAAAAAAAAACGAGCGAACCCGGGTTGCCAGATCTTTCAAGCAATATCAATTCTACTTTTATATAATTCCAATGAAAAGCTCACCATCATTCTGTGGACAAAAACGCCGAATATAGTTTAAAGAAGAATTTTTTAAGGGTGTGAAGTGATATTTAAATATAACTAGCAAAGACACACACCAAATTTTTTTACAGAGCTCTGTTATGCCCTTAAGAGAATTCTTTAAAACAAAGTCTCAGAGGGACTTGCACAGCGTTAGAAAGGCTATTAATAGGGGATTTACCCTGCCCTAGTTTCATAATTTCACAGGACATGGTTTGCCCACAATAGCTAAGCAACCTTTCGCTTTATTAACCTCATTTATGACATAGTGTAAAAATACTGACTTTTCAAATATTAATAAAATATTGTAAAAATGGCCTTTTCAGTTTATATTGTAGTGAAGGCGTGTCATTCGGTCGATCTGGCCTATTCGTAAGACCAGCCTGCGTGCAATAATTAATTTTTCTGATGTGACACATGTTTATCAAAAGTAAACGCACAAATGTACAGACGGACAGACACGCTTAGAGCAATTCAAAATTGGCACAAGATGAAGAGTATATATATACTTCATAGAGTCTCTGAAGAATTTTACAAAGCCTTTGGAAAATTAAGCGTATATTCGAAAATACAAAAATCAATGATGGGTATGCTAAGTAAGAATAGTAATGCTAAGTATAGAATTTGGAGCGAATCTTTTGATATCTACGCATTATAATCACAAAATATTTCATTAAACATAGACCCGTCACTTCGTTAATCGAGAAAATTATCAGCGGTCTCTAGAAAGTACTTCTACCATGCTTTAGCTCAATATATCTTATAGGTAATGTTCTCTTGTCTACTGTGGACTTGTTGGAAATTACAGATGTTTATCGCAAATACTTGAGTACATTGAGTATCAGATAAATACCTGTCAAGAATGATATTGTTCGCCATTAATACCAATTTTCCAATTATAGCGGCGTCTTTAATTAAAGGATGTATCTGCAAGCTTCATATGAATGGCCAAAGGGACAATTCAGAATCGTACACTGTTGGAAAATATATGGACTGTATGAGATCCTTGACGTGTACATTTTGCCGTTGAAAAAAACAAGTACGAAAACTACCGTCACCAGACCGTCAGACAGGTAGACGGACAGACGGACATGCTTAAAACAATTTAGAATTTAATGACAATGAAAAATATATATACCTGGTGAGATGTCTGACGCTTCCTTCTAGGCGTTGCAGACGTTTTGACCAACGAATACACTCCTCATCCTTTTTATATATCAATTTGCACTATTTAGCGCAGAGCCCCTTAAATGACAGACGTCACGCGGGAATAACATCACTAATGCTACTTTTTTGACGTTTTTCCAAAATATATATGTCTTTTTTTAATACTTACGCATACGTCCAGCAACATCTTCGAACATTATTATTCTATTACTTTTTTGGGTTTATATTCTTACCTTTAGTCTATGTGTGATACTTGAAGACCTAATATATAGAATGAGATGATGTTCGAATAACATGCCTTCGTTTTGATTAGTGACTTTTCGTATAATGGAGGAAAATAGTACCCAAGCATCCCGGCAGCTAACCCAATCTGGATATTTTATGAGAACATTAATATAGCTTGAGGTCCACAAAATCAACCTACGTGGTCAAAGTTTCCTATAGTTCATTTCCATGCGACTTCATAGCTGCTGTCGTATGTGAGACCTTTCAAAATTTTGAACCTACTTTTTAAAATTTTCCACATCAATTTATTATGCCAAAATACTATTATTGAGCGATTTTGCCCAATAAATTTTGAAATTTGCAATCCATTCTCTTATAATGTTATTTTCAAAATCAAGTATTACGTGGAGATTGCTTGCAAGGGTGGTCAAATCAAATCCCGTTTCAATGGTTAATTATCCTTGGGCCAAAGCACTTTAGTGCACCAGATTTCGTAAAAATAACTCAGAAATTCGCAACCTGCGGCCGGACATCAGATAAATAGAAAAGGTTAAAAGTGGATGTTTCCAGGTAATATATACTCACAGTCACATATGCTATGGATTTCAAAGTACATTTCATGGTCTATCGCGCGGGTACGTATAACTTTTTATTCGCATTTGTTTGCTTCGTAGTTTTGAGTGACCTTTTTTTTAATTTAGCGAACCGTATTAACGAGATCTATTTCTATGGTAAACAAAGACTTGTGTCAACTACTTTAAACTATGGATAGAAAAAGTATTTTTCTCATCTAGTTTAGTTTCTGCGCACCGGCTTAGTTCCAAATAAAGTAAACGGTAAAACCCTTTTTATAATATATAGTACTTTACCTGCTTAGGGGCGAAAGTGTTTTCACACGTCTCCTGCTCTCAAATTTTTTAAAAAAGTTGAGCGTGCAAGCAACTCAGACTATGACGCCTTGGCTATATAAAGTGTGGATGGACAGCATTAGTAAGCTTACAATCAATCGCTTAAGAAAAAATGACCATTTGAAAAGGAAACGGATGTGCTTCGCATCAATTGTCAAATTTCTATATTTCAAAACTCACATAAAAAGTTTGTCTTACTTGTCTGACGTGCAAATAACAAGCTAAAAAACGGAAAAACTAACAGCTATACTTGTTTCATTTATCACGACGTAGCATTCTATTCAATAAATATTAGCACTTGAGATTCAATAATAGTATAAACATAACATAAATGCTAAGCTTTCCAATCAACTTCTTTCTCACTTTATATATAGGATAAATAAGTCCTAAAACTTAATTGCACAGATTAAGAAAATTTGAAGAAAAATCTCTCGTCTTGATTAACATTTTGTTTTGTTTGTTAATGTAATGTTATGATTATAATTTTTTTTTACTGTAGCTGTAGCTGTACACTTTTTCTAATATTAATCTAATCTAAATTAATCCTTTTCTCTTTAAAGTTTTTAAATTGTAAGCTATGGTTATTGGCGGAAATTTTTGATGTTTTAAAAGTTTTGCCTCAATTCAATTAAAATTATATTGCTAAACTGAAATTTTGCATGTTTTTCAATATTTATTTATTAAACCATACTCTATGCTTAATTATTTAGTTAATGTTTCCTTTCATTTTTATTGCAACTACAATATAATAATTGAAAATATGCAGAGCTAACTTTTCATTTCGTTTTGTTTTATGTTCATTGCAGATTTGCATGTATGCTCGAGTTGTGTTCTTCATACCATGCATACGTAAAATAATCGGTTTTCTTGTACATCCGTTATTCGCATTTATTCCCAATAAGTGTTTACAAAATCCTTTTGCACGACTTATCATATCTTTTCTCTACATTTATTTCTTAACCAGCTTACTATCCAAAATGCTATATCGTTTTCATACAATATTTTCGCGTATATAGCTTATGTGATGTCATTAATGGTCATTGACACACTTTACAAATCATTAACTTTTCTTAAGATTTCCCCATAATCGGAAAATTAGGAATATGTAAAAGTTAATAATACGACAAACATTTGGCAACACTGAGAGAAAACTTGAAAATTGACAGCAAACTACCGGGCAAATAAACGTGCTTTTGCCAGATTATTCTGGTCTTCTGAGAGTTGTGAAAGCAATCAATTTCGCCAGTAACCATTTCTGTACTTGCACGCCTAGTGAATAATTTGTGAGAATTTTTAAGAAAACCTGATACGTGATTTAATTCGTTTAGTGTGAAGTTTTTTATAAAACAAAAAAAGAAGAAAATATAAATATACAAAAAAGTAAGTAAAATGAAAATTATTTTCTCAGAACATTTTCTTATTCGATAGCTTATAAGATTACATAAGAAGCACGATGTAAAAATGTGTAGTGTGACAATTTGAGACCGGGGTGTTAAGCCTCATAGCAAATAGATTTCTAGAAATTTCATTCAAAAGCTATTTGCATTAAGAATATTTAACTATTTAAAAGAATATTTGTCACGTGGTCCACAAATTAAATTTGGATAAATTATGAAAAGAAATTAACTGTCTATTTATATATATATATATAAGTTTCATTACATTTCCTTCATGATTAAAGTAGAGGAAGAGATTCTGCAAAATAAAATTGCCTAACCATGTGCCGCAAAATTGCAATATGCAGATAAAATGTGTTATGTACGTAAACATTTACATTTACATTTATTTAATTTTTATTACCCCTCGGCTCCTTTAGCAGGATCTGTCCTACTAATTCTAGAACAATACCACATTATCCACATTGCTAATAAGAAGTTTTCTTTGAATGTATTATTGAAGTGCTTATCTCTCGTTTGCTGACCGCATTACAAATGAAGATGAAGTCTATCTGTTAATATGATAATAATATGAGAGTTTACCTACGGATGGCAAATAAAATTCTTTCGTTTTTTCCGATCATACAGCCTACATTGTATAATAATACATTGAGAGATTTTTTAATGTCGTAACATTCTAGTTTCCTGTTAATCCCAATCCGACTGTCTCAACTGTAAAATATACGATACAATGGCCGCTTTCCAATATACAATCACAGCTTCTGAAATTTCTTATTAGGAATTTATCCAAGTTCTATATATTTTATGCATTTGCTATATCGCTTAAATACTTTCCCGGATCTTAGGCATTGACATTTCCCTCGAATTTCAAAATTGCTTGAAATTCACTTTGTATTTATGTTGTTTATCATATTTTGAAAATTACATGGTTCCTATGAAAATTATAAACGAGGTAGAGATTTTGAATCGTAATTTTTGGGTTCTTCGTTAATGCTGATAGGCATGATAAAAAAGTAAAATTAAAAATAACTTTGATGGCATGCGAATAACATGACGAATTCTGATTCGGAAGTATTTGTTACTCTATCCTGTGAATATATACGTGTGGAAAATTTCTTGTAAAATTTAACTGAACAAAGCAATAAAACAGCAAACGCATCGCGCCCAAAAATATCAATATTCAATTTAAAAAAAAATTCGATTGACATTTCTGGTTTTAATTGTGTAATGAAGGTCACAACTGGCGACATGTGCTTCGCTCTGCCCTTTGTTTTATCGATTGAATATGTCTGTGATGATGGTGTGTTTTCGCTCGTTCATTTTTAAAATAAACTAAGATGTTACAATTGATAGCTGAGCTGTCTTCCTATTAAAAACCATGGAATTGGAAATATTACTTTTTTTTTTCCTACCTATTTCCATAATCCTTAATGTCAATTTTACCGTAATAGGGATTAAAAGTTGACAGAAAAAACAACATAGTGAACAACCTTGTAGTTATAGTTGAGTTGTGACTAGAAAGTATGGGCAATATTTGAGTTAATCTAATATTTTTGTATGAGTTGCGATGTGTGTCGAAATAAATTTGTCTTTTTGAAATCAACAGATGTTGCGTTTATCAGCTACACTTGCTCGCTCAGGAATTAGACACCAATTAGCCGTGCGTGGCTATGCCAAAGATGTGAAATTTGGTCCAGAAGTTCGCGCCATGATGCTGCAAGGTGTGGATGTTCTAGCCGACGCTGTCGCCGTGACAATGGGCCCGAAAGGACGTAACGTCATTATTGAACAATCGTGGGGTTCGCCTAAAATCACCAAGGATGGTGTCACCGTCGCTAAATCAATTGAATTAAAAGATAAATTCCAAAATATCGGTGCAAAATTGGTACAAGATGTGGCCAACAATACCAATGAGGAAGCTGGCGATGGTACTACCACTGCTACCGTATTGGCTCGTGCCATTGCTAAAGAAGGTTTCGAAAAGATATCTAAAGGCGCCAATCCCGTGGAAATACGTCGTGGTGTAATGATGGCCGTTGATACCGTTAAGGATCATTTGAAGACAATGTCACGTCCCGTTAGCACGCCCGAAGAAATAGCTCAAGTAGCTACGATTTCAGCTAACGGCGATCATAACATTGGTAATTTGATAAGTGAGGCCATGAAAAAAGTCGGCCGCGATGGTGTCATAACAGTTAAAGACGGCAAAACTCTAAGCGACGAACTGGAAGTTATTGAAGGCATGAAATTCGATCGCGGATATATATCCCCGTATTTCATAAATTCATCGAAGGGTGCTAAAGTCGAATTCCAAGATGCTTTAGTTCTGTTCTCAGAAAAGAAAATCTCATCAGTGCAAAGTATTATACCTGCTTTGGAACTGGCCAATCAACAACGCAAGCCGTTGGTTATTGTAGCCGAAGATATTGACGGGGAGGCATTAAGCACTTTAGTGGTCAATCGATTGAAGATTGGCTTGCAAGTAGCGGCCGTTAAAGCACCGGGATTCGGTGACAATCGTAAATCTACACTCACTGATATGGCTATTGCCACGGGTGGTATTGTATTCGGGGACGATGCCAATCTAGTGAAATTGGAAGATGTCAATATCAATGATTTGGGTAAAATCGGTGAGGTAGTCATCACCAAAGATGACACTTTACTGTTAAAAGGTAAAGGCAAAAAAGAGGATGTTCAACGTCGTGTCGAACAAATTAAAGATCAAATAGCTGAAACCACTTCCGATTACGAAAAAGAGAAATTGCAAGAGCGTTTGGCTCGCCTGGCTGCTGGTGTCGCTTTGTTGCGTGTAGGTGGTTCCAGTGAGGTGGAAGTTAATGAAAAGAAAGATCGTGTGAACGATGCTCTTAATGCCACTCGAGCCGCAGTTGAGGAGGGTATCGTGCCTGGCGGCGGCACTGCTTTGTTGCGTTGTATTACTAAACTAGATACTTTAAAGGGTCAAAATGAAGATCAAAATATGGGCATTGAAATTGTACGCCGCGCTTTGCGCATGCCTTGCATGACTATTGCCAAAAATGCTGGCGTTGATGGTGCTATGGTTGTAGCTAAGATTGAGACCAAAGAAGGCGATTATGGTTACGATGCCCTTAAAGGTGAATATTGCAATCTAATCGAAAAAGGTATAATCGATCCTACAAAGGTACGTACGTTTTGCGTTTATTATGTTTTTCGGAACTTTTTATCATATATCTCGTTATTTGCGTGACTCATACAGGTGGTGCGTACGGCGATTACAGACGCTTCTGGTGTAGCTTCTCTTTTGACTACTGCCGAAGCTGTTGTTACAGAATTGCCAAAGGAAGAAAGTGGACCTGCTGGTATGGGAGGAATGGGTGGTATGGGCGGTATGGGAGGCATGGGTGGCATGATGTAAAATGTTATCTAATCCTATAGCCGTTTAATTCATTTTTTTCTTTCGATATTCGTCTTAATCTAGCCGGTCATACATTTTCGGTTTATATAATTATTAATT
Source organism: Glossina morsitans morsitans (assembly GCA_001077435.1). NCBI lineage: Eukaryota > Metazoa > Arthropoda > Insecta > Diptera > Glossinidae > Glossina > Glossina morsitans. The sequence goes on from CCAG010015761.1 coordinate 9,021, forward strand.
ATTATAATTTTTTTTTTTTCGTTACACCAAACGCAACTACATTCGTAATATATTAATTTTTGCTACCATTACTATTAATTACTTTTAAATATATTTAATTTAATTAATTAATATTTTTACATGTTATATATGTAGAAAAACAAAACACAAGAAAACGAGATTCAATACGCATTAAATTACATCAATTTATTACATACATATACACAAATTAGTTCGTAGAAGATGACAGAACAAATCAGTGAGCTGCGATTCAAAAAAAGGGGCAAAAATACATAAATTTTAATAGATGTTAATCATACATACATACTGCCTTCTTTTCTTTTCTTTTTTTTCTTCTTTCTTTTATTCACGGCCAAGTGAAGTCTTTGTTGTTTTATGAAAGTTGCACATATCCTTGCAAATCCATGTAATTGAATTGCGAAGGGAAAGGAAAGTATTCAAATCTGCTTTTCGATAAGAAACACAAGAACAGTCTTCGCCAAATTTCACGAAAATACGAAGGACACTTGTTAACAGTAATGAAAATTCATTACGTTGCAAGTGCACTGTGTCCATAATCACGATCACGAAAGTTTAAACAAATATTATTTTAAATGCGTAAAGATGCTTCTTCAAGAAAAAAATGCACTTTTTTTCACGTTGCGTGAACTCTTTCTTCCTATCTTTTATTCTCACGGAAAAAAAGGCCAAGAACGCACACCACAATTCTAATTATATTTCAGTTTAAAACACAAATTAGAAAATAAAAGCTGTGGGGCAGTTAGAAAATCTGGGTCTTATATATAGAAGGGCGCGTTTTTTTTTTCTTTATGACACTAGTAGTATGTCGATCTCTAATGTTAATGAGATGTTGCTTAGGGCCTTCTGCAATAAAATTATGTCACGGTAAGGTATTGAGGCGGAAAATATTAGCGAACATTTAAGATATTGCCAGAATCTAGCGGGCGACGTTTAACTTTACAATTAAGGTTTCGGTCACTCCATCGTATACATAATTACGCTGAAATTTTACACATTCTACTACAGTCAGATCTTCTATATCTACATCTTAACAAATCTCTGTTATTTTTCGGCGAATATCAAAGGAAAAGGACTTTGAGAGAAGAGTGCGTATTGGAAGAGATTTAAAATTTGAAAATTTTTGTAAAGAAACGTAGGATGGAATGTACACTTTTCTCCAAGAAACACTTTTATATGGATTTGCATAAAATATTAGGAAATTCGTGTCCCTCGTTCATGTACGTGTAGCCTCATAAAAGTAACTGGAAAAATTGTATTTTGCACTCCTTTCACCATCTAAAAGTAAGTTTTATATCATTTGCGTGATAAAAGCAATTTTTAATGAACGAGAGAGAGAGATTAGGAAAAGTGAGAAACTTATAATTGCCTCGTAACGAATCAATATTTCAAATTTATAAAATATTACAGTAACTGTATAGGTGCGTGTTAGTATTTATTATTATTGGTTTAGCCAGAGAACAAATTCTAAGTTAAGTTTCTAAACCACTAGCATCCATGATTATCGGTTTTAATTAAAAATTCTATTGAGTTGCTAGTCGAGACTCTTCGCGTGGTTGGCCACTCAAGCGGTTTCAGTGAAGTAATTGTGAACATTTTCACAGAGAATCCTTTGATAATTTTGGAAAATATTTGTACCGAAATTTAGATAACTACCTACCAAGAGTTTTAGGTAACGTCTAGGTGCACGCATATCAAACATGTCTATAGAACGGTGCAACTCACAAACAGCAGATATATCGGGCTGTGATAAAGTGCGGCTCTCGAAAGTGTTTGCCGCTGTCCTCTTTGTGTTTCAAACAGTGTAGAGTTTAATCAGTTTTTGTCCAAAATGAATTTTATCTTGTGGGTCTTACAAAAAATACCAAGGCTTCGGTTTATCGTTTTTTTTTTTTTAGGTATGACATAAAGAATAATCTGCATCCTTTTGTTATTATTACTATAAAAAAATTTGTTTACAATAACCAGAAACACTACTAGGAGAATGTCAAAACCACTAGTTCTCTGATCAATGTGATGTTTTAATACGATTTTAATAGACATTTCTGCTTGTCGGGCAATTTGGTCTTGTTTTGATGCATTGCCGAAAATTGATTAACATAAAAAACAAGTAAGCCATTATGCTTTTCGCATTCCTACTCTCCAAGTTATTTTATTTGATACCCATATCGCTGGTATTATTAAGGAGAAATTATTCGCGGTGTCCTACAAGATTCATTTTAAAACTAACCCCTTTTTTAAGCAGATCACATATCTTCATTTGAGGAGTGTACAAAGTAGTTTTAAACATTCTGTCATGTTTGCCTTATAATAAATGAGCGCAAAAGCTCAAAAAATTGAAAAAAATAAAATTTTATTACTCGAAATTTTGTGTTTTCGTGACCGATTGTTTCCATTTTTGAATCTAACGACTAACTAGAGCGTTTCGTAAAGTAAATGTGTGGAAATGTTTCAGCCTTCAAACTTGAACAATTTCCGAATAACGAGCAAAAATCGAAAAATTTTTGTTAGAAAAAATTGAGTTACGTTCAGTTTAAGCTTCACTGCGCGCTTCTGCTCGGACCAACTTCGCCCATTTTCAAGAGCAACCTGCGAGCAGAAATTTCCAATGTTTCTACCAAATTCGTAGTCGATATCTTCATTTTTGCGACCAGCAGAGTGCCAACAACAAATACCGCACATACGGACAGACATGGCTTAATCAATTCAGAACTTCACGCTGGTCCCTGAGACTTCCTGTTGAATTTTACATACATTATACAAAAAAAACACAAAATGAGTATGCCCCCTTCTTACAGTGGGGCGTAACATAATAAAAAGTACTCGTTCAGTTGTCTCATGCAATACATAGGCCAGTAGGGTTTATTGAGCTTGAAATGCAAACAACAGTCGCGTCAAGCTAATAATTATTAATTAAGCCGTGAGTATATTTGAATTTGAATCAATTCCCAGAATCCTGCAGATTTTCTATTTTGTGAAAGGTCAATAACAGTAAAAATTTTTCAAGCACAAATAGATAAAAAGTAGAAAGGAAACATTTTGACACCCATTCTTTGTTCCTCTATAAATTGAATGCGTTGCAAGTGCAATATGTTATATAACGTATTGCTATCGAAAGAATAATATATATGTGAAATGTATTTTTATATATATGTATAAATATTTTTAAAGGCCATTAGTCCCGAATTTGGCAGCGAAAATTTTATCTTATAGTTCCTAAAGGAAATATGAAAACTAGGTGCAGTTCTGATCTGGTCTGTCCCTTACATATATACATTGTATGTATTTTAATTTTATAGGCAACGCTGAGTAAAGTTGAAAAGCCCAATATTTGTGGAATGCCTCGAATCATTTGATTGTTAAGCGTTAATGTCGCATCAGGTCTATGAAGTTGTTGAAAATGCTTATCCACTATATAAAGCTTGACCAGTGAACAATATGGGACATCTTGAAATTCAAAGTCCCCTCAAGAAAATTACAATAAAAATTCGTAATAAAGAAAATGGACTTGGCGAAAAATAGATTAATACCTTCGTTAAAAATCGAGACTAATCTTCACCTCACAATTAATGTGGGACGCGACGTAAATGCTTTAATAAAATCCATCTTCAATACAATCCGTCGCTTTGCCAAAGCGTATTAAAAATTGCGACCTACAAGATAGACACGGAACGAATGTAGACAGACACTACGCAGTTTGACGGGCAGGCTCGTTTTAAATCATTCCGAATCGATTAATGTAATAAAAAACAGATTTATTTAAAATTCTTCAGAATGCACAAACTCTCTCTCTCTCTTCCATAACACACCTAACGTGAATACATTTTAAAAGGGTGCGAGCTTATTAAAGTAAAAAAAAGCAAAAATTCCATGAATTCCAATATCAACATGGTGTTGGATGAAGATTGACAGCAACAAAAAGGTAGCTGATTGAGTCCAAGAAGTTTGCATAGAGCATCTATACAAATCATTCTATAATACTTGTCATTCCATCACGTACTTGATGACAATATGTTGCATGCGATGTCTGGATTTTCCTTCAAATGTAAAACCTCTTAGTTAGTGTAAGCTAATAATTGGGCGGCAATAACTTCCGCATCATTTAAAGAGAGTTTTGAAGTGACTTTAGATTTTTTGTTGGCAGGTTCTTCGAGCTCAGTATCTTCGCTTTCGTCATCAGCAATGCTGCTGTTAAAGACTTTACGAGAATTATGTTCGTTTTCGACTTTTTCCTCGTCTGTATCGGGGGATGAATTCGCTCCTTGTCCTTTATATATCTTCTTTGGATCAGGCAGCCACGATAAATCAACACTGGTGTTATCGTCGTCTTCTTCTTCTTCTCTACTACTACTGTTATTTTCTTCTTCCTCGGATCCATTACGATCACGTGCCTCCGCACTTTTCAATTTCTCTTTAAGTTTTTTATGTCTTCTCTTAACCAATTCTCTGAAACGTTGTTTATCGTACTTGTCTTCTTCCTGCAGCATTTCTTTGGCCATTTCAATGTCAATTCCCCCACTTACTTTAAGCTTGTCGTCATATTCTTTGGCCAATGTTGATTGCAATTGCTTACGATGATCGACAATCTCGTTGCCTTCGTCATCGAATATACGTTTTTCATTGATTTGGAGTTTCTTTTTCAGCGCTTTCTTAGCCAAACTTGCTTTAGTAAGCAATTTGTCTTTCTTGCGTAAAACGGGAGCCGGTAAGTCTTCCTCTTCACTTGATGCTGCACCATCTTCAATAGCATGATCGGCCCGTTTCAGTGTTAACAATTCTTCATCGTCGCTCTCGGAATCATTATGGAAAACCTTAAAATTAGACGAATTTTGTTGGGTTTCATTTTTGTCTTTGAGATTTTCTCCTTCTTTGTTATTTTGCTTTTTCAGGAAACGTTCCAGGAAACGTACACGCGGCGTCAATATTAAACCCAAAGACTTAGCGTATGCTTCCATGTCCAAAGCCTTGATATTGAAAATCTTTTTGTTCTTCATTAAGAAAATTGATTTAATATAAGCTACGAACGCCCGCTGAGCTGAAGCTTTCAACTCAGGATTTTGAGCGAGAAATGCCTCAATTTTGGCACGTGGAGAGAATAGCTTTTTAGGATCGATCAGTATCTTGCGTATAGTGATGAATTGCCTCTCCAGTTCAGCTACCATGCCTTCTTCTTCCGAAGGCAATAAAACTAAAAGACTTTCGCCACGTGATTTATTTCGTGCGGAACGTCCCGCTCTATGTACATACTGTGTAACGTCTTCAGGGCAGTCCAGCTGTACAACCCAGTTTATTGATGAAAAAAAAAAAAAAAAAAAAAAAAAATAAATGGCAAAGAGGACAACATTGCTCTTTTTCACGAAATCGTTATAAATCGCTATACGACGATCTTGATGTAACGTACCATACAAAGCTAACAGACTAATGCCAGGACGCAGCTTGCAGAAAATTTCATAAATGTATTTGACTTGCTTGCAACTCGCCAAAAATACAATAATTTTCTGTTTTAAATGATTCTTGATAAACGACCATAGCATGGTTATTTTGTCCTCAAGAGCTACGATTACATAATTCTGCTGTAGTAGCTCAGGCACCATCTGAGCTGGTAGTTTTTTCAACTTATATTCCTCAGGCTTTCCACAACCTATGTGTACCGCGTGCTGTAAATTCAATCGAGCTAAATCCTTTACTGAATTGGTTTGGGTAGCGGAGAATAGTAGCGTTTGTCGAGTCGGAGGAAAATTTTCTATTATAGCATTTAGGGTTTTTTCAAAACCCATATCCAAGCAACGATCAGCTTCATCTAAAACCAACACTTCCATAGTGGTAGCATCGAAGAGAGGATTCTCATCCATATGTTGCAACAGACGTCCAGGTGTACATATCAATATGTTGCATTGATCCATCCGCTTACGTTCAAATTTTAGATTTTTACCGCCAATTATCAAACCCGCAGAAAAATCGTGATATTTACCTACACGTTTCAACGTTTCAAATATTTGATACGCTAACTCACGTGTAGGCGAGATAATAATGGCAGCCACACCGTCTAGACGGGACCATTTGTTTACATAAAGGTGTTCCAAAACCTGAAAAGACATGAATCTTATATATGAAAATTTAATATTAATTTCGATCTATTTACTGGTATAAGAAAAGCTAAAGTTTTCCCGCTTCCGGTTACAGCCGCGGCCAAAATATCTTTGCCTTGTAAAGCAGGCAAAATACTTTCCCGCTGTATTTCAGTCGGTCGCACATATT
>CCAG010015766.1:0-48069 GCA_001077435.1 Glossina morsitans morsitans
AATATATGAACAAAACCAGGCATACCGTTCATGTCGACTGGAACAAGGAATCGTTTGGCATTCGTCCGATGGAATAAAAAGAGTGTGGTGCGTGGGCAGTTGTTAAAGTCTGGTGCAACGGTTAATACCAAACGCTAGCAGCGAAAGTTAGACGAACCGTTCATTCAAAAAACGAAACACAGTCACTTTTTTTATGTGGCATCGGTCTATCCGTCTATAGGCAACACGTTGGAAGCACTCAACTAATGAGTGCTAGCCCATGCGACTTACTCAACATACGCGACCACGCACGATAACCACTTCTTTGCTGAGCAGCGCTTCGTCTCTTACGAAAATGTACCAAAAAAATCAAAAAGAGCAACAATTGCGGGTGAAAATTCTGGTTCCATATGTATGTACAGGGGCATTTTAGGAACAGAAAGTCAACAACCTATCGAATAAAGGCAATAAGCAAATGCTATAAACATGTGTGATAAATAACAGACCAGATTGCCCCCCAATACGAACAAGGTAACAATGCAAGTATGAGGTTTAAATTGGAAAAAAGATATTATCCAAATTAAGAGGATTCACGGATGACCGAACAATCAAAAGTAATTAAAATTTAAAATAGTAGACGAGGATGCGATCCTTTCCAATCTGTCTATGTCGTTCTGTCGTTTCAAAATTAAAGATTTCGTGGACGAATTCACGTGATTAGTCAACCTGCCTACACAATGTAAAGAAAGGCATGGAATATGATTTTCAATGTACGGAATCTCAAGGTCATCATGAATAGTTTAGTTGTAAAACATGCACAGAGCGTTAATAATTGGACAACAAGTCTTAGCTGACATTAAGATTTTTGTAGTATTTCAATATTTGATTCACCCGACACTTGTGTGCCACAAGTGTGAATGGATGCAGTAAACTTTATAACCTTAAAAAAGGTAAAGAGGCAGGAGAGTCACATTAAGAGTCACATTACTTTTCATCTTTTAATTTAAATTTATATAAACATAACTTTGTAACACGCGTTATTTTTAAATGACTAGCAAAAACAAAAAAAAGAAGAAAAATAGGCCGACAACCACGCATATATTTAACTGACAGCTAACCTTTCAACACGTAACTCATTGAAACATCAGATATACGCAATTTTTCCGCTTCATTCGAATGTATTTTTAATGTAATTATAAAAGCGAAAATCATTTGTCAAATCAATTATGTCCTGTTAAGCGGTTATATCAATTTGGGCAGTCAAACATGAAACCATACTCACAATGCATTTGCATGCAAAGGTATTTGCAAAAAAAAAAAAAGACGGGTATGCTTTAAAATCCCATAAAATGCATTTAGGTAAACAGTTTTACATATAGAGATACATTTCGAATACTTCTTATTTTACATTTCGCCGCCACGCTCTCTTCGTAGTAGATGTATTAGATTAGGAGGGACTTTATAAGTTAGAATATGTTGAGGTTAATCAACTAATAATCCAAGTTTGTCAATTTAGTTCGCGATCAACGGAGCCCCGATGACTGAATAAATAAATAAATCAAAGTACTTACCATAGAGAGTATATATGGGAACCGCTTATAACTTGCTTTTCCCAACACCTTGCGCAGCCATAAACGAAAATACAATAACCTCGAGTTTCCACGCGCAGCTATTTTTTTTTTTTTCTTATAAATTATATATAAAGAATTTAACAATTTTGACTTCAGGACAAAGCAATAAAGCGTTTATGCTCAACATTGTCGTCTGAATTTTTTCTGCCCACTACCAAGTTCGGTATATATATCAAATTAATTTCACAGCATATTTCTGTATAGCATTTTGTATCAACAAAAATCTTTGCGTTCTTCTTTGCAAAATTTAATACTTTCGACAAGCAAGTCTTAAGTTATTCTTCACATATGAACTTTGTTGCGAAAGGCGCTTTTCTATCAAAGGAGTTTTAAATCGAAAAATGGTGGGACATTGATTCTACCAAAATGCTTGCAGCATATAAAGACACCCCTGCTCCCCCCCGCCTCCCCATCACCCCACAAGGTCAGACTCTAAATTGACGTAAGCTTATTCGTCGGTATATCTGTCTGTGCGTTTAAAGTCTGCGTCCTGAATGAAGCTATCGCCTTCAAATTTTTCGAAAACATTAGAGGTGTTTGCAGGCAAGCTTTTATCGAAAATCAGTTAAAGGACAAGTCCAGAGTAAAACATACACTGGGAACAACTATGTTGCTTCGCTCCACCGAGGGGTATGAAAGTTTCATTTGCTCACTTGTTAGGCTTAAGAGTAATTCACGGGTACATACTAAGTACCCGTGAAGTTCATTCTTCTAAAAAGGCAATCAAAGTAAATAGCAAGTCCGTTTATGGAACCTGTGTGTCCAGTAATAAGACAATAATGATGGTTTGTAAATTCCATTGCAAAAAAAAAAATATTTGACAAAAACCAAGTCATGACCGAAGCGATGCTATAATGAAGTTCTTTACCTGCGTTATGACAATCAATATTGAAGGTATCTAAGAAATGCACTTCACTAATTATCCTAAAATTCCTTTTCCTGTTCCTTTTTGCTCTATTGCAGGAAGTCCTTAAGAAATTAGATTAATTAGTGGTAGATTTATTAAAGCACATAAAACATTCCCGACAGACTAAAACAAATTGACATGGATGATGATGCTTATGATGATGATGATGATGATGATGATGATGGTGAAGATGGATATTTTCCGGAACATAGACTGCCATGCATATAAAAGTTATAAATTATTTTATGCAGCAAAAGTTTTTCTTTTCCTTTTAAAGTTTTTCATAAAGATTTGTGCACAAAAGCGTAAACAAGCAACATTAATGAAACCTTAACAATTCGTTGAGATGGGATATAACCCCGTTTCGGTGTACAAATCATAAGACTTTTATATTTTTGCATATATTTATTATTTAAAAATAAACAAAATCGCACAAGTCTGTGGGTGGGAGTACGTACGTATACGTTCTATTTATATATAGCTATTATAGATAAGAATATGAATGAGTACCTGAAAGTAGGTTCATGCACACAATAATGTCGTTAAGTGCACACGAATAATATGTGGGTTACGTATTTATTGTATATATGTATAAGAAAATGATAGATAGCTTCGAATAAAGGATAATTTCATAGGATAACTCAACTGAAGAGAAATAAATTTTTCATAATGTTCGAGGTATCACACTGAAGGTATAATACTGAAAGTAAGAATTTCAAAATTCATCTACACAGGCGTATAGGACCTTTTCTCCACTGGAAACTGGGCTGAAATTAGGCGGTAATATAGCGGGAGGCAATAATTTTTTTGTATTTTTTTTTTTATTGTTCTTATAAGAAAATGTCATAGTAGAAAAAGAAATAAAAAAATTATATTGAGCCTTGATTTATCATTCGCCGAATGACGAAAGTCATATCACGAATTTTCAAAATAAAACATTATACGGGAATTGATCAAAAAATTGGCACGATCTGAACTATTTTCAATAGGGTTCGTGGCAGTGTGTAGGTTGAACCCACAAATACGTGGACAGACATCGGGGGCCAGACGAACAGACACGCAGGCGAACATAATTTTCTATTGCACATTCTCCGTTTCTACTCTCGTTCCCAAATGCAAAATCAATTCAAATTCTTCTTTAGGAAAATTAGAGCCAAACTAAGTAATGAGTCTCGCCTCCAAGCAAATACTCTGCACTTCTCCACTCACAATCAGCATTAATATCTAATAATCTATCATTTTATCGTTTATCTTTAGGACGCTGTATCTTTGGTAGGTGGTGCTATTGGTGCTATGCGTATCCCTGAGAAATGGTTTCCCGGTCTAGTGGATTTCTACCTTAATTCCCACAATATAATGCATGTTTTAGTTGTTGTGGCCGTGTATTCAATGCATAAGGTAAGTAAATTGAGTTAAATGAAATATTTAAAAAAATAGAAACAAATGAGGAAACGATGTCCCACAGTCAACAGAAAAAGTTGGTATCACAGGATTGTAAATTGGAAAAATGGTATTTAATGAGTATACTTAAGGCGATCTGACAGACTTATTGTTGTTTGCGTCATTAAAATATTTCTCACTTAACACGCAGTCTAAACGTCTTGTCTTGCCATAGCAATGATAATTGTCTTTTGCTTCGTCCAACGACAATTATTCTTGCTTCATCCAACGACAATTATTCTTACTAAAGATTGGGTCATGGCCACACTGTCTCTCTCCCAACTTCTTTCTAACCATCGCCCTCTCACATAAATAGCAAACCACCTTAGTGATCACAAATAAATCGCTGGGAGCTATAAATGTGCAGAATATGACTTGAGGAATAGAAGATGGACCGATGCAATATGCAGATATTTCATATAAATGGCATTTTGCTACGCCTCAACATACGACGACAAATTGACAAAAGTCTTTGCATACTATCGTCTTACTGCGTTCAATATGCCAATATGGCAAATAAAGAGCATTCGCGGACAAAATTCCGTCCAACATAAGCTTCTTAACCTGTCAGAAAGGCCCAACCATCCATTGCCGGCCCATATAAAAGGGATTTGTTGAACACATTAGAATACAAATAAACAGCGGAGTTCACTCTAACCAGATTTATATTTTAATTATATTTTTTACAATTTTTTCAATAATTTTTTTGGCGTTCGGCAAAAATAGATCATCTCAAGTCAGGTCATTTCGGAAGACAACCGAGTTATATGAAAAATATTAAAAGCAAATCTTTCGTCTGTTAATTGCTTATGAGAAAAATTACTTTGAGAATGGAATTATTTACATAATTACTTAACTATTCAACTTGAATGAACACAGAAATATCTCAAGTCAAGTCATTTTGAAAAACAACAGAGTCATATGAAAAATATCAAAGGCAACCCCTTTCGTTTGTTAATTGCTTATGTAATATCTCTTTGAGGGATGATTTATTTGCACAATTACCTTAAGACTGTTAACTGTTTATTAATTGATTTCGATTTTAGGCAACTATCAAAGACTTTGAATGGATGTCAACTACAGATTGCAATGGTTATGCTGGCAGTAATGCAACTGGTAATACTATAGAAACAACATTTACTACAAATATTGAGCTATGACCAGCTGATCATGAATTTAATAATCTGTTAAATTATTATAAACGTTTTCTATTTTTCATTAATTTTAATAATAGTTGAACAATATTCCAATAGTTTATTTATGACAAAACAAACAACAAAAACAAAGCAACAAAAAAAAAAAGAAACGAAACGCAACTGCAACGTAAGTGCAGTTTATTTATTAAAAATTAAAAGAAGAACAACTTTAATAGTCTTAGGGAAGAAATTTCAATAAATCGTTAATTAAAAATTATTATTATTATTATTATTATTATTATTAATAGAATGTAAAATCTAAATAAAAAAGGTAATCGACAAGAAAAAAACAAACAAAAAGAAAGAAGAACAACAGCAACAATAAAACACGCAGAAGTTAACAATAATTATTATCTTCCATGAAAAAAAAGGCGAAAATTTTTCAAAATATTCGCACAGATTCCACACTTTTTGAAAATCTTCCTTAAGAACAGTTATAATAGAAGCAAAAACGAAAAAAAAAAAAAAACAAAAAGCACTTATTAACTTATTTATATTGAAACTTAAAATCTTTTTAAAAAAAATTTCTTTCATTAAAAGGAATTTTTGTCTTTTTTTTTTTTTTTCCTTAAAAATACAAAACAATTAACAAGACCCCCAAAAGCAAAAGAAAAAAAAAAAAGAAAACAAATCTTCTCGACTGTGGTACTAAATTTTAAGCTACTTTTATATAAGAAAACTAATTAATAAAAAAATTAAAGTCAATAAGTAGAGTACATTAATTAACATTTAAATCTATATATGCATTCATGTATAGTAGAAATGATATCAAAAAAAAAAAAAAAAAAAAAAAATAGAAAATTAAACAAATAAATAAACGAAATGTTTTTAAATTAATTAAATCATAGTAACTCATGTAGAATTACATTAATATATACCTGTATATCGTAAATTTATTTTACAACAATAATTATTTACAGTAATTATTTACAATTAACAATAAACATTTCACCACCTAAGGCAATGAACGGTAATAAATACACACACGTCACACACGTTATATATAAAACACAAGAATGAAGTTATGTCAACTACATACAAACAACATCTATATATATATAAATATATAGATCTATATATATACACTACACTTAAGGGAGGCGTATTTCTTTTGCCCACATAATTATGCTTACTTTCATATATCATAAGTTCTTTGCATGTTATTTGTTTTGCCCGTCTTTTTTTTTTTCTTTCTATTTCCGTTTGTATATCCAAGTAGTTCAGAAACGCAACTAACAAGTCAGTGCTTGTGGGTTCAAACCTCAAATGCGGTAGACTTTACTTTGATCGAAGCTACAGTGAGCGTTCTGCTGGTGAAGAACATTTGCCCAGACACTCACTAGACTGCGACCACCACCAGCCAATCTCTTTCTCTCTCCTCACTTCTTCCCGACCACTTTCGTGTTACACGATTAGGGGACGATCCCCTGAATCATTGGTCACGTTCCAAAAAATTTGAACAATTTTGCAAAAAAATTGATTCATTTTTTATAAGTTTTCAAGAAAAAAGAAAAAAGAGTTCTCACCTCTCTCACTCTCATTCGTAGAAATTTATAGAATCAAAAAACCCTTTATATTGCCACGTAGTAAATACGTTCTTGAATACCATTTACGATATCTAACACTTCACAACTATTCTCAGATTGATAGGGGCGTTCTCCAAGCATTCATCGTATAAATGGAAGTAAGCCAAGAGACTTAATTTATATAAGTGCAACGTCTTCTAAACTGGCCAAGTAATTTGTGCCACTTACGTGTGATAACTAACTGATCGAGTGAAGCAGTTCTCAAATCAAAAGTAAAGTTGAACGCTTTTATATCCTGGTGCTATCCCACACTAATATATTTGCAAACTGAAAACCTGCAATACGTATAAAAGGTGTCCGTTCGACAGCCTTAGAAGTCTTCGCGATTTTAATAAGAAACGCAGCATGTCATAAATGACTGCTCGAAGAACTGAATATATTTTCGAATTCTTGACTGCGGGGTGTAAATGAATTTGATGGATAGACAATCGGGAAAGTAATCTTCTCAACTGATATTCAAGAAAGTTACGAACATCGAACTTCGCTAATCTTCGAGTAGATGAATTTTCTCTACGATAAAATCTCGATCGGTTACTTCTTTCGCATGTTAAGGGGTTTTTAACCATTATTCGTAAGTATTTATTGAATGTCTTTCCATTAGTCGTCTATATAATTTTTCAGATTGTATTTTGCAGGCAGTGGTCTTTATAATTATAAAATAAAAATTTTTTATATGCACCATTAGGAGTGCAATAGATGTGCAAAATACATTTGCAAAACGTCCAGACACATGGATCGGACTATATCAATTCGATTGGCGTATATAGCGGTGTCAATTTAGAAACGTTCGCACCTCCGTTCATCTACTAAGATCACGTTGACGACCTTAATATTACAGCTTATCTGTAAGAGCAAACTTGACCTTGAATGTTTTCTTATGAGCTTCCTTGGATTAAATCTGAATATCGGGAAATTGCCAGCGTTTTTTTCGAACTTCATTCAGTTTCTTTTACATTGTTCGCATACATGTGCAACATTTTGTAACTGTGAACTTCAACTAATTGATCAAGGCATGGTTGTGCCATATATTAGTGGCGATTGCACAAAGAAAGGAGATCAATATGATATCTTTTTGCAGAAGTCAGTACACACAGCCCCTTATGTTATTATTGAAGGAACTCATTAATTGATGTTAACTAAATTTTTAAGTTCCAAGATGCAAGAGAGTGCCTTCAACAGTAGTTGATTTCAAAAACGTGGGACTGCATGCCTCATGAAACCATCGATTTATTACAATTAAAAAGTTTACGGCGCAATAACTACATGGAATTCCGAAATCGAATGGCTTTTCAAGGAGCTATTGAACATCTTCTTGCAGCTCTTATAGTTATTTGAAACTGTTGGTCTAAAGCAGTGAACTCGATTCCCGATTCATGTCTTACAAGGAATATACCCTTACCTAACGCCATATTAGTGCGATTACCTCAGATTTAATGAAAAAAATGCTCTCAACTTACGTCCCTTAAATGTTATTGTATTCAGAATTGCATGCATGGGATATAAAGGAAAATTTCAATTTTTTTTTTTCGCTTTTTCTCAATTCTTTTAGAATATTTCTTCTTCTTGGTTTTTTTTAACAAAAACAAATCATTTCATTTTCAAAATTTTAATAAAACAAATTGTATTAGACACACCTACTCCTCCTCCCTCATAGTCACAATATACATTCAAGAAGCAAAAAAAAAAAAAAAATGTAAATATAAAATATCTCTTAACTATAAGTACAATGCTCTCGTTCGCTGCATGAATTAATCAAGTAGACAATTAATGGCGAGACAGACGAGTGTATAAAATAATTCAAGTAAATCATTAAATATAATTTTAAAAAATCAATAATACTCTTTCCTACTTCTTATCGCTCTCTCTTCTTTTACCTTGTGATCATTTATATAAATCTCTAAACTCTAATAAACTAAAGTAAAGTAAAAAGAAGGCGTGGAAAGGAGCAATTTTTAAAATCAATCGAAATGCAAACAAAACGGGCAAACTATATGCTAATATATGGGCATTTGTTATGCAAGCGATCCGAGGCCAACAATATTTGTGAAAAGAATTCAAATCGAACCTTAAAATAGTGAAAAGTGAAAATGACTTATCCATATTCATAACCACCGACATAATAGTATATTGTACAGCGGTACCTGCATATCGCATTATCTAATTTTCTGCATAAAAAAAAAAAAAAAACAAAACCAAAAAAATGAATCAAATATTAATTAAACTTATTATTAGTTCTTGCAATTCAGTTGAAAGCGTTTTCAAAAGATTTGAATTTCCGATTAAAGTACGAGATTTTCCTGATCAATCGTAGGCAGACATAAGGAAAGTGTCTTTAGTGAACTCGAAGAGACTGGGCGTAAGTTCAAGAAAGAAGAGTAAAACAAATGTTTATATATGACGAGGTCTAAAATATATTAAGCGTAACAATAAAAATTTAATTTAAGTGTAATTTTCCATCTGAACCTGAAAATCTTGAGTAGATGAAATATATTTCTTGGAATAACATGGAATTTGATATGTTTTTTAGAGCAACTCAACTATATTAGATCTGCCGGATAGTTCTATGCGTTCCGGTTACAACAACAATTTCAGCAATGATGCGCGTAGTCAATTGAATCATATAAGCGCCTATCTCTTTTGTTGTTGTGATTATAATTAGGAAGACCGAATCCCGCCTAATCAAATTGCGGGGTATACGAACTGCAATGCGATTTGCAAGTAAAACTAGGACTTTACTTTACTCTACAAATGGGCAGAACTTTCCGGTAGACCTTCTTCTATTGTGTTTTTCCTTAATTCTCCCTAAGGACACATTTCCCGAGATTACAACTGCTTTATGGATTCAACAAGTAAAGCATTGCATTAGAAATTGAAATGTACTTTATATCACGATTACTCTGCTCCTGAGTTTTTTAGTAATAAGTTCTACTTTGTCTAATTCAAAATTTATTAATTTTAAAAAAGTACTTAGCACTTAATTAATTAATTCTAATACATTTTACCTCATAACATTTAAGAAAAAAACTATTTCTATTATCGCCTTGGTCTTTGTAAGAGAAAATCTAAAAAAAAAAAAAAAAACAAAATTTTCGTGAACATTTGTATATTCGCGAAAAGCGAATTTTCAATACCCACCACCTAAGCAATTTAATTGACAGCCATTTTTACTTAATAAAAGGGGACCAATAGAAATGTTAAACACTCTAAGAGAAAGATGAACCTAGAGACATATATACATTTGCTGTAATACATATATATACATATATATGTTTTATTCATATATGTATACATATTTTATATATGTGTGTATACATATCTATACCAGCCAATATGTAAAAGTTTTCAAAATCCTAAATCGAGTCTACGCCTGCGTCAGTAGTATTATAGGCAGCATATATGTTTTCAGTTTATAGACGAGCGTCTAAGCATTAAAAAATGTTGTAGAAAATTTCGAACTGGTAAAAGAAATACATTAAAATGTCTCCTTCTCCAATTTCTTCTTGGCATCTTGAAATGTATTATTTATTTGGAACAAAAACAAACCTCGAAAAAGTCGAATTCATCTTTAATTCGTCCTTAAAAGAGGCAATCAAGTCTCATTGTGTTTAGTCCCTACGCCACTTGTCGTACAAGAATATATTAGGTTTGTGCGGATGTGGGGAACACCCAGAAAGACTTGAAAAATCTTTTATTATACCGGGTGTTTATTATACTATGTTTTTCTATCCGTCTGTTTGCCTTCTTTTCTGCTCTTCAATCTACAAGCCGCAATTTTTGAGATATTTTGATGAAATTTCCCACAATAACGTTTTTTTTTTCACCCAGGATGCATGCTGTTTAAGGCGATTCGGATCGGACCACTCTTTTCACCACTTTCTATATAAAACTTTATTTTGAAAAGTCGTAATAACGATAATTGTAGGGTGATGTAGGAATGGGCCGTGCCCAACTATATTGTGTTTTTTCTTATTTTATCATTCGGTGGTGGGAATAGAAATTTGTAATAGTTTCAAATAACTAATTAAATTTCGATAGACAACATACATAAGTGTTCCCTACGAGATTCACCGTTACATTAGCTCTAACGGGTCATATTCATACATATATATAAATATAAATTTTAATATAATGAAAGTCATATGCGTGTAATGAAGCGAACAGGAATTATTTGTAAATAAAAAAAAAAAAAAAAAAAAAAAAACCGTAAAGTAAATATTCAATTATTTACACAACAATTTTTATTTATTATAAAATATTTTGTAGTAAATATTCGATATTAAGCGAAAAATTATTCAATAATTAATTAAGTATTTACTTTATCTAAAAATTAAAGAAGATACGTACATGCATACATAAACAACTACTTATATGTATCTCAAAATTGTTCAATAATAATAAATAATAAAAAATATCCAGTGTTAAAATGCTTTAAAGTAGCACCAAAGTGGAACAAATAAATTTTAAAATTATATTAAATAGAAAATGAAATTCTCTACCATCCCTTTTCCCCATCCCTCTTCGAGAAACAAAATTCAATAATAGCAAAGCGTAGTTGGAAGAAAGAATTTTAAAACTTAAGTATAATCACATAGTTACATAAATAGAATGAAAAAATTATTTAGAATTATGTTACGTTTTCAAAATAAATAAAATCTATTAAATGAATTTTAAAAAATTTATTAAAGAAAACTTTTATTCATTTAAGGAATTATATGGGAAAGTGGTGGAAAAAGTCGTTCCATTCGAACCATTTTCAAAAGCGTTCGCCCAATGACCATAGCACGCTAACAGCGTACTAAATTTCATTAAAAATATTTTGAACACAAGATCACAATTCGGATAGACGGACCGATAAATTTGAATCATGTCAGAAAGTGGTTCTGACTCGGTCGCTATAATAAAATCTCGAACTGGCAAAAATCTTTCTGGATGTTGTGACACTTCCACAAAAATTTAATATACCTTTGTACCACAAGTAGTGCAGGGTACAACAGGTGTTCAAAGTAAACATTTTGTAGAAATATATAGTTAAAAAAAAAATTAAGGATTTAGATAATTAAAATAACGGTGTTTTTCAACCAATATTTTTGGAGAAATAATTTCAGTTAAGAAAGAAATTTTGTATAAAAAAATTTTATAATTTTTATCCATTCTGTTTTGTTTTTATATTTGCTTACAAAATCACATATAACACGACTATGAAAAACAGCCAATGGCGGGAATCAATTATTGTTATCATTCTTTCTCCAGTCTACCAAAATCAGGTGATTTTTGTTTATTTCGGAGTTAAATGCCAGGAGTGTCGCGCCTTGTTCTCTCTTTTGTTTGTTACCATGTATTTATATGAAAGTTATTGGAAGTATTTTTTGCAAGAACAAATTTATCACTCCTTTGAGAATTAAACGAAAAGTGGGATTTTCGCCTTCCACTTAATGCAGATCTCATCTCCTCCACTGACCCTCTTATAAACTTTCCCTGACAGAATAAAAGCGCCGTTGAATTGTTGAAGAAATATCGCATATGTCATTATGTAATACTTTCTTTTTGTAGGGTTGGCAACCTTTTCTTTTCGGAGAAGACTACGGAGTGTTTATGTTAAGTTCGTCACGACACTTATGAATATTCATTTAATTTGGTTATTGCATAATGCATTGAAAGCAAGTTCTGAGAAGATCGATTGGTATAAAAAGATTGAAGAAAGCACTGAAAATCAATTTTATATCTAAATTTGAAGGATTAAACAGTTTTGAATTTAAAGTCCTTTTCTTTTTCGCCTTTAATCTTACTTCATTACGTATATGACACTATTCTCAAACGACATAGAGAACCTGTATAAGGCTTATTTTAATATAATCTCTGCCTATACCCAGTACTTTTATTTCATTCAAAGAAGTCAAACTCCTATACCTAGAAATTCTACCGTAAACATAAAAAAAAATAATAATAATTAAAATATTTTTCACTTACACACAAGAAGATATTCTATTCGTTATTTTCCAAGACTCTATATATAGATTCTTCTTCTTGTAAGTCCAACTCTGTTCGTTGCATGCGTTGCCCATATATAGAGCATATTTTTGCTTCGATACAAACTCTGGCAACTCTAATGTAAAGAAAAAAAAGATTTGCGAGCCATCAGTAAGAAAAATATAAAAATAAAAACATAAAAGGTTTTGACAGCGGACGTTTCAAACGCTATTAAATAAATTGTATTAACCACATTCAAATCTAATGTAATAAGTTGAAAGGACAGAGTTGGAACGATTTTCACGATAAGCATTAATTAATATAAAATAATTGATGGTACGATGTGATAATTATGCGGGTATTTATTACGAAGGGGTCGCTATGGGGCAAGACTTTAAAAAGAGATAATTTGTAACAAGGTTATTTATATATTTAGATTTGCTTACGTATAAATGCGTTTGTGTGATTTTAGGTACACTGCGCACAGAATTATCTGGCACTTCAATAAACCAGGTATTTTAATCATATCAAAATCAAGATGTTACCTGCCACTGTATTTCGCCAAATATCACGGCAACATAACGGTCTTTGTAAAGGCCTTACCGACTTGGTAGCTTCGACCGGTGCTTCTATACCAGCTTCCAATGTGATTAACTGCTTAAATCGTTATGCTGCCGCCACAGGATTTATACGTATCTCTTTTCTTGACGTTAATCAATATCGCAATTGGGATGTAGAAAAATTGCGTCTCTATGCCGATCGTAAGAAGCAATCGTTGCATCAAAGAACTCTTAAAGGTCGCGATATTCTGCAAGAAGTTATTGGTAAGAAAAGGGAATCATTCATTGAACGTAAAAATGTTATCGTCGAAGATATACGGGAGGCCCGTCATAAAGTGCAAGAAAGAATGCGCGAAAAAATGGGCGAAGTCATCGAACGGGAAAACATCTTAACCGTCCCGAATATGTTAACTGTAAGCCGTATGCTCTTATCGCCCTATATTGGATGGGTAATTGTGAACGGTGATTATGGAATGGCCATCAGTTTGTTAGCTGTCGCAGGTGTTACAGATGTTGTGAGCAGATCGTTATTATTTTACTATATCTAATCTTGTTATAAACTTTTCCTTTTAGCTGGACGGCCAGATCGCCAGGAGGTGGCCTAGTCAAGCTAGTAAAGCTGGTTCATTTTTAGATCCCGCCGCTGATAAAATCTTAATGGGTTCACTCGTCCTCTCCATGACCTATTGCGACTTATTGCCTTTATGGTTAGCCGGAGTTATACTCTTTCGCGATGTTTTTTTATTAACTGCCGGTTTTGTTATACGTTACATAAGCCTGCCACCACCAGTAAGTTCTGTTAGTCGTTTTTGCAGTGCTTTAAATATTTTATGAAAAAGTTATATATTTTTAGCGTACTTTTTCACGTTATTTTGATGCGACTCATGTAACCGCCCAATTAGAGCCAACATTAATTAGCAAAATAAATACCGGCGTGCAATTGGCCGCAGTAGGTATTAGTTTGGGAGCACCCGTTTGGCATTACATAGGTAAGCAAATATAAAAAATGGAAAATACACAATAAATAGATTAACTTTCAAAACTGATTTCCAGATCATGTGGGCTTACACGGTCTATGGTATTTAACCGGCTGCACAACAGTCGCTGCTGCCTTAAGTTATATATTGAACAAGAATACTTTTAAAATTTTTAAACGGCCTTCAAGGAAAACATAGGACTTTCAATGCATAAGTTGGAAACTGGAACTGACCTTTATAACGCCTTTATTTTTAAGTATTAACTTCCGTAGCGTTGTTTCGTTTAAAGTTCATTTTAATTGATTTAAATATACCGAAAACATGAACTCTTATCTAACGAATATATCAGGAGCGATCATCATAATAAGAATGATTATAATTAACAACGATCTTATGTAAAAAATGTACACGACGAGCATACACCATACAAATAAACCAACTCTATACTCATTATACTATAGTTACTCTTCTTTCTCTAACTTTGAAGCACGATTTTCCATAATCCAGAAGTAAAGTGAAGGACATAAGAAATGCAAATAGTACGCAATGCGAGCCTGCACGTTACAGATGATTAAATCTTTGTCTCCCCTCAACACGGCTGTCAATATACGCTCTGCACACGCTTCAGCCGACATTCCCTCGGCAGTGGCCTTATCCATTTCTACAATATTTTTCCGGAAAGTATAAGAATTTCTATTTAAGGAAAACTTCAAACTTACTGCCATGTATTTGCCCCGTGGAAGTTAAAGCATTCACGGATAATTGAGTTTTAATATAACCTACGGATTGGATTGTGAGCAAAAGATGAGTACCACTGCTAATACTATATTATTATATTACCTGGACTTACCCGGACTTATGCAAGTAACTGTTATATTTTTATTAGACACTTCAGCTCTTAGAGAGTCCGCGAATGCTTGCAATGCATGCTTAGATGCTGAATATGCTGAACGATGAGGTAAAGCAAATTTACCCTGAACAGAGCTAATAAAACAAACATGGCCAATTTGCCTTTTTACCATAGAGGGTAAAATAGCTTTCGTTAGAGCTACAGAGCCAAAATAATTTACGGTCATGATTTTCAAATCCACATCCAAAGCAGTGTTAATAATATTAGCTCGTACACTAATTCCTCCATTATTAATGAGAATGTCGACGCCACCATGTATGCTTATCGCCTTTTCCGCAAATCGGGGAATAGCATTCAGTTCAGCCAAGTCCAATTGTAGAACACTGGGAGGATAAGCAACGCCTACCTTATACGGGTAGAGAAACCAGAGGAGTCAAAAATTATCTCTTTCCAATTGTTCCAAACTAACTTACGATTTCAAGAGCTAATAAATCGTTTTTCACTCTTTCTAATTCGTCTAGACGCCTAGCAGCCAATAACAATTTACAGCCAGCTTTATAAAACACGTGAGCCATAGCTTCACCCAAACCCGAACTGGCGCCAGTTATTAGCACCACCTTGCCAGGCAAATATTTACGTTTTTTAGCTATCACTGATCTATGCCATAAATTTAACAACACTAATGGCATTACAACGGGCAAGCAGACACTACCTAAAACCCAATATAAAACATTCCAATTTCCCGACGTAATAGATTTGGAATTTTTTGCTAACTCATCGTAACCCATTATTGAAACCGATAATTGCGCACTTTGACCTCTAATATTTATCTTTTTTTGGTTTGTTTAGATTGAATGGAAAAGCGCTTATAAATATTTATATTATGTTAGTAAAAGTGCTGCCTATTTGTTTTTTTTTTTAAATAACAGCTGCGTTTGTTTGTTTATGTTATTTTGTGAAGTTAACAAACTCTACTAAACTAACTAAAACGCATTTTCACTATGCACAAGCCTAGATATAAGCAACGGAAACGACATATATATATAAGCTGACAACCGCCTAAATTGGTGTAAAAGACACAAGGAAAACCTGAATACACACATATGTCCCCGTATAATGAGAAGAAATCAAATGAAAAAATAAATATAATTTTTTATACGTAAAAAACATAACAATAGTAATAAAAAACAAATCCAATTAAGAAAGTTTTATGCAAATAATAACAATAATAAAAGAATGCACTACGACTCTCTTTAAACCGAGATTTTTTTTTTTAAAAATGTGAAATTTTTAGCAACAAATTGCAGACAACTTGTAAAAGCCTTCCCACTAATGCATCCTTCAAACCAAATCCATCATCCCAACAAGAATAACTTTTTCAATTAACCGTTTTACGTTTTTCTCAGGCGCGTGTGATTAGCTGTTAACGTCACATGTTTAGAAAGATTTTTTTGAAAATCTTAAATTGTTACAAGACCAGCTGATAGTTACGCATTTTCATAAATATGAGAAAAAAGCAAAATTATATTAAATAATGTTAACGCTCTCGCGCATATCATGCAAATATCTGCTGCCATTATGTGTACAATCGTTAAACGGTTTATCTCATATACATACTTCACCGATTTCATCTACGTTTTGGGAGCGCGAAAAGAAATCCGGTTATAAAACTGCTCTACCTCTACCGTCTAGGAAGCAAATGATCTTAGATGGTTTTAAAGAATTAAAAGAAGAAATAAAATTGTGGAGGCAGGAGATTAAGGAAACATTTGAATCGGATCCAATTTTAGTTTATAGACCTGGAGAAATCGATGTGGTATTCAATTTTAAGGACGAAAAATCTTTAGATAAATGGGTCGTTACTTCGGATAAAGATCATAATGAAGGCAGAAGTACCGCAATGTTAGAGCTTAGCAATTCGGGCGGTGGACTATTTCATGGCGATGTTTGTTCGGAGCACGTTAAAGATGGTATTATAAAAAGAACTGGCTACGCCAGTATGAGAACTAAAAGAGTGAGGGTAAGAATTTAAATGAGAGATATCCCTATATTAAAATATGTGTAAATTTGTTAGTGTTATTATAGAAATCCTTTAAACGTGAATCTACATATGACTGGAGTCAGTACAATATGCTAGTGTTGAAAGTGCGTGGCGATGGCCGCAGTTATTTAATCAATTTACATTGCGAAGGCTACTTCGACTTGATGTGGAACGATGTCTACCATTACGCTCTTTATACGCGTGGCGGGCCGCATTGGCAAATATCGAAGGTTTGACTTTTATTCAGAATTTGTTATACTCTCGAGAGTAACAAGGATATATTTGCAGATACCATTTTCAAATTTTTTTATTCGTCTAAAGGCCGAATTCAAGATAAACAGCAAGCTGTGCCGTTAAACCAAATCACACATTTTGGTTTTTCTGTCAGCGCCAAAAATGGTATGGACGGACAATTTAATTTGGAAATTGATTATATTGGTTTGGAATTTGATCCAAATCACCGCGAAGAATTTGCTTACGAAATGTATCGAACACAAAACTACATCGTAGCCACATAGTCAATTTTTGTTGAAGAAGAAAAGTTATTTAATAAAGTCTCTTCATTTATTTTATTAGTAGATCCTTTTATTTAAATTTTTTTTTGCTAAAAGATTTGATTTGCTATGTAAACTAAACGAAAAATGTCGAAAAAGGCGCCTGGTTTCTTGTCACATTATTTGGTGACAATTGTAATTGGTTCCTGCAATTGTCGGTCTTCACATTGGGTGGAGTTTAATGCGGAAAAATCGTTCGTTGGTATGTAAAGTATTTAAAGACCAAAGAAAAAAGAAAGTATAATTATGTTCAAAAAACCTAGCGCTAGAGAGATTAGAAAGGAACTACAAATGCCAGTGTCGGCGAGGGAGCAGCAGCTTCAGTGCAACTAAATGTATTTATTGATATAACCATGTCAATGGGAATATGTTTAATATAAAATAAAATTAGCCTTTGGTGAAAGGTAAAGCGGGTTAAGGAACCTTTATAAAAAAGTTTGCACCTTTATCAGCGACTGCTAAAAAGTAATGTGCCTTTAAAGCCAACTAAAATACGTGAATCTTTTCGGAAAAAAAAAAGAACATAAGGAACCGGCTAATACAAAAGCACAATTTAAAGAAATATCAAATAACGCAACGGAAAAGAATTGAAAGAGCGAGTCTGCATTTGGTGAAAGAGCGTTTTCGATAATCGTCAATTCGAAAATGTTGTAGTCGATAAATATAAAAAATGTGCACGAAAACTTTTACATTGAAACCAATTTTTTTTTTCATCGCAACAAGTGTTTGGTAAATATAATGCAACAGTGTTTGGTAAATGTAATGCAACAAGTGTTTGGTAAAATCGGAGAATTTTACTAATCAACCAACACCTCGTTTACTCTCAATCGAAAAATATCAGCTATCAAATGGGATAAATATAAATATCATGCAAAAAAAAATTATCGCACACTTTTTTGCAATATGTTCTGCTTTCATTAACAAGGAAAGGCAAGTTAGTTATATGAAATATTTGTTTTTGTTTGTTAGGCTATGGATTAGGCCACCCATAATCCAGTAAAGTAAACAGCAACACATTGATGATGTAATTGTGATTTTACGAAACGTGAGATAAGCGCTTTTTTAGTTTAGAGACATTGGTCATTTTTAGGTATACCTTCTCGTAAGTGTGATAAGTTGATGAACTATTTTAAGTTCCCACGTTTCAAATTTTCCTTTTGGTAAAAGTGGGTGTCAAAAAAGGATAAATTTTGTAAAAAAGCCGGTCACTTTTTTCTCTAGATAGAATATGATACTCGTCTTTCCATTCTTTTACAATAACATTTTGGATTACCAGGAGAGTTTCACTGGGAGCATAATTAATGGACAAAACCATGCCATTAAACTATGCTTCATGTGCAAAGAAGTCTACCTTTTCATTGATGCCGAACCCACTGTGAGCTGGAATCCAGATTAGGCGGCATTCTTCAATGCTTGGGTCTTTTAAGAGGTCGTAAATCTCAAAAGCGTACATTGTTCTTGATTAGCATCAGAGAAGATTTGCTGTCAGAGAAACATGCAAATTTTTTAAATTTGTTGTCTATTGCGAGGAGGATTGCCTGTCTGGTGGCCAGAAGTTCAATGAAGGTGGATGATAATTCTTGTAGAACTTTGAATTTTCCTAGAAGTAAATTTGGATACTCTATGACTGAGAAGCTAGAGATGTCCTAGTTGACTAATCCATCCGTTGCGTATATTTTGAAATTATTTTCAATAAGATAATTAAGTTTTTGCCGGCATATGGTACGAAGACAAGAGTTTGACCGATTTTTTTTTTGATTTAGTGATCGAGTTAAGTATGTTTTATTCCAAGACGCACGTTTCGTGATACTATTCCAAGAGAGAGGATATTCGGTTGACTTTACTGAAAATGCTACTGTAATTTTTCTAACGGCTTGTGTAGCTACTGATCGTTGTGTTTGGAGACGACTTTATCGAAAAAAGCAGTTTGAAAAATTTTTACCTTGAGAAGTTCTTTTGCAGTAAAAAGAAATATTCTCTTTGCTACAGGGAGTTCATACAAAATGGAACGTAAGATTGGCATTGGTGTCGAGTACAGCGTCTTAGAATTGAGTGTTGAAGGAAATTGCACAATGTGGAATATGAATATTCAATTTTCGAACGAACAATAGATTTGTGGACATTTAAAGCTTTCTTTGGTGGGACACCATTTTTTAGATCAGTTAAAAGTTTGATAACATTTGAGCATGTGGGGCAATTTTCAAGAGTATCTCGGTAATGATCATGAACGGTCAGACTTGAGTTGATTATTCTGCCTAGAACTTTGATGGAAAAAGATTGATCGATTTTCGTGCCGTTAACAGTGTGTCGAAAATTTTTTTTTGGATTTTTCAGGATTAAAAAATAAACTTGAATCCGCACAATCTTTGTAGAACGATTGACTTTGATGTTAAGATTATATACTGCTTCTATTAATGACTTTCCAGCAGATATAATTAAAAAATCATCTGCATATTGAAATAAATGGGTTGTATTGTCCTATAAACGATGTAAGTCGGTAAGTATATAGATTGAAAAGTAATGGACTGAGACAGCTGCCTTGAGGTAGACCGCCACAAACTTCAACTGAATTTGATCCTATCACAAGAGTTCGTGACAAAAGGAAATTTAGGATCCACAGTCTACATTGTGACGGTATATTAAAATCAGTTACAATTTGACCTAGTTTCACTAGATCGACGCAGTCGTATGCTTTATTGACGTCTAAACTGAACATAACTACCTGGTTACCATTTGCTTTTTCTCTTGCTATGGTGAAAAGAACCTCTTTTTGACAAGTACTGGTGGAAATGTGTTTCTGAAAAGCGTAGGACCTAGCCGGAAGCAGTTGTGACTTGTGCAGGAATTTAGTGAGTCTTTCTTTAATCATTTGGTTAGTAATTTTTGGAAGTACAGGCAATAGGGATATAGGTCTAAAATTTGTAAAGTTTTCAAGATCTTTTCCAACTTTAGGAATGGTTACAATTTTAATAGTACGCCAACTTGTGGGAAAAGAGTTAGTTGTCCAGCCATCATTTATTGCAGAAAGCAGAGCTGAAAGGTTTGAAACGGAAAGAACTTTTACCATTTCGTATTTAATGCCATCATGGCCCGGTGCAGAATTTTTTTTTTTTTTAGATTGGGGATATGTAAAAGTTCTTCCAATGAAAAAGCAGAGATGTTTTCCACCTGAAAGTTTGGCGAGAGCATTTTGAGAGCATTTGTTGTGCGAACTTGGGCTTTCAGCCATTCTAAGTATGGTTTGTTATTTCCATCATTCCACATGGGGTGTTTGTATTTCCTTTTTGAAATGCGATGTCCATTCAGAAATTTCCAAAATGTGTTGCCTCATTAAATGAAATAAAAATAAAAATAACAGATTTGGTTCAATCTAATCGCAAATTTTTCCTATTATCTACTAGCATTTAAGTCAAGGTTACTAATGACAATATTTATTCAAAAAATTGAATGATCATTATTAAACTTACCTTTAAAATCTAATAGTCATGTGTTAATGGCTCATTGCATGATATAAATCCTCTCCCTATCTATTTCTTGCGTTAATAGGCAGAGAGATATAAATTAAACATTCACTCACGCACGTACACTATAGAAAATAATTTTAAATATTTTTAATGGTTTCTTATTTATATTTTTCTTTTTCAATTTTCGCATGTATGTTTATCAAGTCTTTTGCTCACTTCCGACTCGAAAAATAACTGCGGAGATGCAAACGTAACGTAACGCAACTAGCTTCTGAAATAACGCATATACACGAACACATACTCACACAAGCAAAGAAATTGCAATAAGCCGAACACTAAGACTCGTATTTAGAAAAATCAAAAATAAAATGCTATGAAGTAAAGCAGATCGCGCAAGTATATGAGACAGAACACAAACGTAGAATGTAGTTTTTCACATATATGTGAAAGAAAAACGTTGGCTTTGTATTTTCTATATCTGTTTTATGTTTCTTTAAAAATAGCGCTCTTCACCGGCCCTACTCACTTTCGACTGCAAAAAGGAACTGTGGATATGCAAACATAACGTAACACAACTAACGTTTGAAATAGCGCAAAGACACGAATTCAGCAAAGACATACCCACACATCCAGAATACAGAGAAGATGAAACAAGCCGAGCAATAAGAGTCGTATTAAGGAACAAAAAACCATAAAATTAAGCAAATCGTGCAAGTATATAAAGAACGAATATATAGTACAAACGTACAAATTATAAAAATATAAAAGGAAAGCATTCGTTTTCTTGCTCTCTATATCCGTTTTATGATCTTTTTCAGCTATCGTATACATTTTTATACAGCTCACTTCTGCTAGAAAAACGAACTATGGCTATGCAACTACTACTAACGTAAAACGACCAAATTTTGAGATAATCGAAATACACGAATACAACACACACATGCTCACACATCCGGAATACAGAAAAGGTAGAAAACAGCCGAGGAATAAAAATCGCGTAGGCATGTGAAGATCGTAGTTAAAACGGAAATGTACAAATTAGTGGAAATTTTTCTTATTCAAGTGAAAGTAAAACATTTGCTTTGTAGTTTTTTTCAAGTTTCGTACATACTTCTAACGAGCAATTTACTCACTTGCGACTGGAAAGGAAAGCAAACGATTTCTTATTCTCTTTATATCCGTTCTAAGATCTTCTTCAGCTTTCACACACATTTATATCGGGTCTTCCGCTCTCGTTCGACTCAAGAAAACCAATTGCGGATATGCAAAACTAACGTAAGACAACTAACTTCTGAAATAATGCAAACACACGAATTCAGCAAACACATACCAATACATCGAGAGTACAGATAAACTGCAACAAGCCGGGCATAAAGATTTGTATTAAGAAAAAAACACTGTTGAGAAATAAAGAAAATCGCGCAAATATATATAAAAACCGTACTTAAATCACAAACTATTGCGCATTTTTACTTATTACACCCTGTTTTTGTCTTTTTTGCCAATTTTCGAACTGTAATTCTGCAAATTGAACATAAAACTACTAGCATCCAAAATAATGGAAATACGTGAATTCAACACAATCGCACAAAGAGAGTTTACAGTAATTGCAAACAACTGAGTAATGTAGTCACTTTAAGAAGAAGAAGAAGAAACCGTTGTGAAATAACACAAGTCGCAAACATATAAAAACCGTATTTAAATCACAAACGTACAAAGCAATTAAAACGATTAATTAATATTCGACTCGTTCAAAATTTGCGGTTAAATGCAAACGTCTCTTTTTTACATTTTGGATGGCATTCTTTTTTTATTTTTTGTGCTTAGATTAATCAAACCGTCTTGTAAACTTCTGATCGCAAAACAAATTCAAGGAGGAAGAGAGAAAATAAAAAAAAAACTATTCTAGAAAAAAATAAATCGCGTAAACACAAAAAACGCAAACACGCACTTATACGCACTTTACAGATATTCACTTAATTTGAAAATAAATGATTACTTAAAAACCTCACATTTTATTTATAGAAATTAGAGGTAGACAACATTGGCTTTTGTTTACGTTTATGGTAAAAAAAAGAAATTGAGACAAAGAGAAAAAAACAACTAGAGTATTAAATTAGAAGAAATCTTAGGAAAATTTCATCATCTGGTCAGTTATCTAGAACTACAAAACGGATCAAGACCACACCATAACAATCTAACAAAAAAAAAAATTGATAAGATTCGTTTCGTCCACATCCCAATTACGGGAAGTAAATTGTTGACGACATCATAAGAACTGTGAAATTTAGAATTTAATTTAAGCTTTTTGCTCATTGGTTTAGTTCACTTGGTCTCAAAATCCAAAAAAATAACTGAAGCTCAGGCTGAGGAAAGGAATAAGATTTAATGGTGTGTACGAAAAGTGTTACATGAGTTATCTAGTTAATGGAAGTGTTCATTGATATTAAGTTGATTGTATGAAGGCAGGTTTCTCGGTTTGACGGCCTTTTTAGTTAAACATTCACGAAAACTTTCAAGTTTAAAAATATAAAATGATTTTATAAAATGTAACACAATGGATCATCATCCAGGCTTAAAACTCGTACGCGTTGGGTGCGCTTGTCAATTCCAACGTTTTTCAAAACCAATAATAACAATAAATAAACAAGACAAGGCATTCAGTTCGTTTGTTAATAAAACAGTGAATTCTGTTAAATGGCAAAGCAATGGCATTGAATTCTGTTAAATGGCATTGAATTCTGTTAAATGGCATTGAATTCTGTTAAATGACAAAGGCAAAGAATTTGCTTTTGTCTGCTTTGCTATTAAGTAAAGTGAGAAAGAACATTTTTATTTTCATGTTCCTGGAAATAATTTTAATAAAACAGCTTTTCTTAAGAGTTAACATGTGCAAAATGTGTACGTTTCTTCATAGATATAAATAAAAAACCCGTATATTAATAACATAGCCACAATAACTTAATGTCGATCAAGTGTCATTCGATTTCCAATCATTATCCAGTTCCAATCGTTTCAATCTACATATCTGGATTGAAAATTTGAATAAGTGACCTTCGAAAAAGCTTTTAACCGAAGAAGAAATTTCGTGGTATTCATAACTAACTAATCATAAGACGACTTTTTCACGATCCTCTCTTTATTTCTTTGTTTACTTTTGTTAGCTAGAAAAGAAACCAGTTGAACATGGTAAGTCTCCCTCTCATACTCGTTGAATAATTCGTTTAACACTAGATTGCCCAAAGAAGTCATTTTGACTGCTTTTTAATTCAGATAAGAAAAAAAATTATATATATAAAGATACAATTTCTTAACATTTTCTGACTTTTGATACCTGACATAAATGCATTTATTAATGATTCTATTTACATTCCCTCCCTCTTTATTACTTGTAAATGTATATGTTATACCATCTTGTCCAAAACTAGTCATTTTGATTATTGTTGTTTCAATCTTTCTAGTGTTAACAATAACATAAAAGAACAAAACAGTTTCTTGACTTAAAACGCACCTTAAATGCCACAATAACCAAATGCCAAAGAAATCTCTGCTGTTTGTTAACTGCCGACCAAGTTAACGACTTTTTAAGGACTTAAGTTTTCTGAAAATTCTTCGATTTTTCAACTATCCCCATTTTCCTGAGCTGAATACGCCCACTTATACATATATATATATAAGAAATTCGATATTTTTATTCCATTTTTTGCATTTTTGGGAACGTCATCAAGAAGCAAAGGAAGAGTGTAAATATAAGCCACAAAATGTGTATATTTCTCTGCGTTACCAATAAAATGACGCAATTAATGTAACTCCGCATCTTTTAGCGCTAGTCGATATAAAAGTAGTATTGCAAACCGGTATACTTCACATTTACTGAAATGTTACATTTTAAAAGCATTGGCAAATGAGTTTTGATTGTGGCTACGTAGACACCTTTTGGTTAAAATATTTTTGTAGTTATACAAAATTTAAAACAATTAAAGCCAATTGTAATATGGTGGAATTTCAGGTAGAACACCGTTATCTTTTTATACATATTGTCTTATTATCTTGGAAGATAAAAAAAGAAAAAATAAGCAGACAAGTTAAAAACAAGTCAAAATAAATAAAAAAGTAGATGCAAAATGGTTTCAATTTTATATATATTATGCCATTTCAACAGGAGGAAACATATCTTTACGATCCTAATTTATTATTAAAGTTGGATTTTCATCAAAGCCCGGCAAAATTTAATCCATTTATTTCGGCTGCCTGCCCTGGTGAAACATGGCTAAAAGTGAGGCCACTGAAGGATAGCGATTTCGATCGGGGCTTTTTGCAATTGTTATCTCAACTGACACATGTTGGACCAGTGAGTCGTACACAATTTTTAAGTAAGACAATTTAAGATGAATTCATTGCTAATAAGAAAACCAGCAATTGCAACGTTTTTACGTTTGTTAACAAATAGCTCGCTTTTCGCAAATGAAATCCACTGGTGATTATTATGTTACAGTTATTGAAGACGCCCGTAAAAATGAAATAATAGCTGCTGCTTCATTAGTTATTGAAAGGAAATTTATACACAATTGTGCTATAGTGAGTTTTCGTAAAAATATATTTTTTTAAAAACGGTTTTAGTAAATATTTTTTTTTGTTTAGCGTGGTCGCCTGGAAGATGTTGTCGTTAATGATACCTATCGCGGCAAACAATTGGGTAAACTGTAAGTAATTATGTTTTTGGTTCTATGGAAAATAAAATTTCTTAATCTTTTAGCATCGTTGTTACTGTATCACTGTTGGCTCGGTATTTGGGATGTTATAAAATGACTTTGGATTGTAAAGACAAACTTATTAAATTCTACGAGTCCTTAGGGTACGTGCTGGTGCCGGGCAATGCGAATTCAATGACGATACGTTATGATGATGAGCCATCGTCTGCTAAACACAACTTAACTTCCTTTAATAGCGTAACAAATGACTCGCCCCCTGCGGAAGCTTGCCAAACTGTAAGCCTCGATTTTAATTCCTGACAATTAGCCGCCAGTACTGCCGCCAAATCGAAACTTTAAATTGTGTTCGGTGTTAACCTAAGCCGCAACTAACCAAAGTTAAAAAACAGTTGAGATCATCACTTTGGTTCGTTTTTGTTACAATTTAAAGTTAACGATTTCCCAAAAGCTATCAAAATCTTTGCTTTAGGGCAGGAGGGCAGTTCTGGCCGTATTTTGGGCTTGGCCTTAAGCTTATAATAGAGTCAAGCTATTTACGCTGCTTAGTATGTATGTATGTATGTATGTACTTAATGGAATAATGATTATTCTTTTCTCTCGTCAATTAAATAATTTTTAATTTTTTTTTTTTTTTTTTTTTTTGTATTTGCATTTTGCATCCAATTTTTGATGTTCCAGGTGGTGTGTATTTTACCTTTTAAAAGTACATTTATAAATTAATAATAAAATGTATGCAAAAAAGAAAAACCATATTCTTTTTAAACAGAAAGTCTGTACATTACTGAACATTTTTAATCCTAATAATATTTTTGGTCAAATTCACTAATTATACTCACATAAGTGACCACATATTGGGCATATAGAGCGATTCGAAAAGTATTCCATTAAATGCTCGATGTGACCGCCATGCGAGCAGCCTTGGCACCATGCATACAGACCTCTTACGATTAAACCGCATATGGAGCATTTTGATGAACGCATAGATTTACATTTCTGGCAATACCAACCGGCACTACCACTCAATGGACGTCCGCAATCGCCACAATTTGTGTAAACAGTCGTCGATTTTTGATTCAATTCTTGCACAGATGCAATCCAAGCAAGATTTATTATGGTGCAAGCCTCATTCCACATTTGGTAGCGATGCAATTGATCAATATAAGTCTGGAACCAATGCTCCTTGAATGAGAAAATTATAAAATGATGCGATTTCTTAAATTTTCACGAATAAAAACACTCACAATTAAACTTTCTTCAATTGGTAAATACTTTCGACTTTCACCCATCGCTATTAGGACAGCTAAAGCGGTTTGTACATCACCTACATCGTTCTGCAATTTTAATGCATCCGCTATGAATTGATGAGGCTCCCACATCGGAATAGGAGGAATGTGGTTGACTTTTAAAATAGCCGGCACATTGGGGGGCTAATAATGAACATAATTTTTTGTTAGGCATTGCGCATGCGCATGAATTGATTTATTACCGGCGACTTTGCACGATCTTGAGCCTTTATATCCAATTGCGGTCTAGCCGCTTGAACATCACAGTGCAAAGCAGTGTCAGGAAATGCTAAAGCTTTTGTAAAATCAGGAGGTCCAACGTAAATAAATCCATTACGCAGCACATCGAAATTGTCAAAAGTAATTTCCGTTAAGATTTGAGTTTCTGATAAAATAACTGAACCGTAAGGAGGATATGTTTGTTTGCCACCAGAATCGCTTGCATCTAAGAGGGCATCCTCGTCTTGCGATTTAAGTTCACTGCCATCTGCGGATCCGATACCAGTGTTACTTTCATGATGATCCCATTTCATGAGAACGTCGCTGTTGATCGCATGGGTCGATCTACGGGAGGTTTGGCAGTTTTTTTGCTTCGAAAATGAATTCCGGTGCTCATATTTTTGTTTATTAAACTCATTGGAAGCATAAAGCACTTTTATGAAATTCCATAAAGTTGTGGCCTTGAAGTGATAAACGAAACAAACAGTATTATTTTAAAAAGAAAAAAAGTATAAGTAAGATTTGGTCCGAAAGCTTGGATACCCATCATTTTAAGTCAATATATATATATATATATATATATATATATACATATATGATATATAAGCTTGGATTTAAAATGATGGGTATCCAAGCTTATATATTCTATGCATGGTGGCTTAATCATTCTATGCATGGTAAGATAATGTTCAGGAAAACAACTTTGTTTTAACTTCAAAACGAAAAATTATTTCATAATTGCTTCTAATTAACTTTCACTTCACTTTAGTAAAACAATTTCTACAGTCAAACAATTTGCATAAACAGACGGACAGACGGTACATATAATAAATTGCTTAACAAATAATATACTTCTCACGGATGGGTATTTCTTTCGAATTTGAACGGAACGCTTTTTCTCTATACATTCTACAAGTGTTTTTCTTTCGAATTTCAACGGAACGCTTTCCCCATATACATTCTACAAGTGTGTTTTCTTTCGAATTTCAACGGAACGCCTTCTCCATATGCATTCTACAAGTGTTTTTTCTTTCGAATTTCAATGATTTTATACGAAATTTTATATAAACTTACATTGTGTTTACCATATTTTCGTGATACCATAGCATTATGATCACAAATGTCGCCTAGTTTTTTACCTGTGAACATTAACTCTTTGGCGCAACCAAAGAAGCATTCATGTTCCTTAAGTGGTACCGAATTATCCGCATTGTATCCGGTATACTATGCAAAATTGAAGAAATTGTTTAAGAACTCCTATTATATATTTTTGTAAATGTAAAGAACAAAAACTTAACATTACCGAGGATTTTAATAGAAATCTACACATATTCGATTCGGCTATGTGAAATTGTTCTGTACCATTAATCGATTTCTGCCGGGCTCTGAAATGCACATTCACAATAAATTTATAATCTCTTCACAATACGTACTTAGCTGGTTTTTTCCTTACATCAATGGATTTATTTTCATCATTTGTGTTGCAGTGATTATTGAATAAACTTTCTTTTTATCAGCGAACGATATATCACCGCCACGTCCCGAACTAGCACCTTGCGAATTAGCCTTAATTGCCGGACGGGAAGCGTCCTTAAATGCATGTTTGTAAATGGTGGAATCTTTGCTTGTCGACAGTAAACAATGCGAATCATTGCCCTTCCACGCTATTCCAGTCGTAACGTTTGTATGATCATTAAACGAAGCAAAAGGAATAAATGGTCTTCTAATATCCCACACATGAATGCTATAATCCACAACGAGAGCGCAACTGGCAATATGATAACTAAAAAAAAAAATGCGGAAATTTTTTTCTAAATATTTGCGAGTATTTCCTGTATAGAATATCATTTCATTACGTTCGTTCTGGGCGCCACTTGACACGCCCAACAACTGCTATGGTATGTATAGTGTATTCCAGCGAATTTTTACCATCCATATTCCAAACCTGAAGGTAGAATTTCTATATTTTTAACAAACCATTTTTACCTCAAAGAGCACCTTAATTTGTTTGTCTCTGCTTCCGGTCGCCAACCAATTATTTGTTGAATGCCAATCACAGGTGTAAATTGGACCACTGTGTGCTGTAAATTGCAATAAGCACTTCTCACCCCTTTTTGAAATAAACTTTATTAAATAGAACAAATTTTGTTTTTATAAACCGTAAGAGTTACTACCTTCTTAAGTCCCACAACTGGACAGTACCATTTTCTGATACAGCCGAGAATACGTTATTGCAATGCGGGCTGAATTTCACATCTCTAACTGATTCTGAATTACTGTAAAATGTGTAAATAGCTTTATCGCAACGCGTATCGAAACACTTGATAGTACCATCTTGGGAGCCTGAAATCAAAATATTCGCTTCACCACTGTGAAATGAAACCGAGTGAGCGGTGCGTTCGTGGTCATTATAGACTAGCAATTGCTTTTGTCTACCAAACTTCGATAAATCCCACACCGAAACAACTCCATTAGTGGCCGCGGTTGCTAATATATTACTATCCAAAGTGCTCCATGCTACGTCATTTGAAGAATAACTTAAATTTTGATTTTTGCCACCACGCATATTGCATACCTCAGTGAAGCCATCATTTTCAATGGAATATAGTTTCAGTACTTTAATTAAAGCAAAGAATAATTATAATAAAAATACAAATACAAATATTTAGATAAATTATAGTAAGCTGACGACTTACAACTTCTGCCGGCAACAGCAATTTGATTGCAGTCTTTATTCAAAGCTAAAGCGTTCGCATGTCCTTCTTGACATATGCGCATGGATATAGTGAAAGATTCCTCCAACATTTAGTGATTCCAATTTTTCAACACCGTTTTCCACTTTTAAATCGCTTCTGATATTTTGTAATTTACTATAATCGGTATAAACAAGCCTGCAAAGTATATTTAGAAACACAGATGTTTACGTTAATGTTGCCACCAAATAAAAATTGAAACAGCAATTTCCAGTACCTTACAGAATCATTTTAATATTTTCCATTAAACTTATTTAATTATTTTCACGATGATTGACAAGAAAAGTCTATGGCACTTCAATATTTATTTAATTATTGTTACTTTTTTTGTCAAACTGCTACTAATATATAGCCAAAAATTTGTTAACGGGAAAGTGTAAAATGTAGTTAAAAATCTATTATCTGTTTGTTCCTTTCGTTTGTCATTTCGGTTTGTTCTTTTCACATCTTTTCCATTTCCCAACGAGAAGTAAATAAAAATAATAAACATTTAAATAAAGTAATTCTAAAATTAGACAAATGTCGTTTAAAAAAATGCAAGTAAATTAATCAATCAGTTTTCTGTTTTAAACAAGTACTTGTTGATTAATACTGTGTTATCTATTTTATTGGTTTTAAATTAATAATTTCAAAGGGAATCGCATTAAACAATATAAAAAAAAAGTCATTATATTACTTGCAATTTAATTCTTGAGCCAGTTAAACAAGTGGTTCGAAGACCATGCCGGATATAAAAATAACACCATTAGGAGCTGGTCAAGACGTCGGTCGTAGTTGTCTTTTATTGTCCATGGGCGGTAAAAACATTATGCTGGACTGTGGAATGCACATGGGATATAACGATGAACGTCGCTTTCCGGATTTTTCATACATTGTTCCAGATGGTCCCATTACAAGTCACATTGACTGTGTAATCATTTCGCATTTTCATTTAGGTAAACATTGAAATGAAACAACTTGGAATGAATGACATTATAAAGAAGTTTGCTTTCATCTTCTCATTTAAGATCACTGCGGTGCCTTGCCTTATATGTCTGAAATGGTAGGTTATTCGTTCTTCTATAAATTCTGTTATTCGTCTATACCTTTATTTTGCTGTTTCATCAAGCATGTCGAAGTTAACCATTGTTAACCATGTCCAAAGCAAGGTTAAGCAAAGATTTAAATTTACTTACTTATTTAGGTAGGCTATTCGGGACCGATTTATATGACTCATCCAACAAAGGCTATAGCACCAATATTATTAGAAGATATGCGTAAAGTGGCTGTCGAACGCAAAGGCGAATCAAATTTCTTCACCACTCAGATGATTAAAGGTGAGAAAGAATTCATTAATTAAGAATTTTCATTTTGCTTTAACTAAAGATTACAGATTGTATGAAAAAAGTAACCGCTGTCACTCTTCATCAAAGTGTTTTGGTGGATAGCGAGTTGGAAATTAAGGCTTATTATGCGGGCCATGTCCTAGGTGCAGCTATGTTTTGGATACGTGTCGCTTCGCAATCGGTTGTTTACACTGGCGACTATAATATGACTCCTGATCGCCACTTAGGTTCCGCTTGGATAGATAAATGCCGTCCAGATCTTTTAATCTCCGAAAGTACTTATGCCACCACAATACGAGATTCGAAACGTTGTCGTGAACGTGATTTCTTGAAAAAAGTGCACGAATGCGTTGCAAAAGGTGGGAAAGTACTTATACCTGTATTTGCTTTGGGTCGCGCTCAGGAATTGTGCATTCTTTTGGAGACATATTGGGACCGCATGAATCTTAAATATCCCATATACTTCGCATTGGGCCTTACCGAAAAGGCAAATACTTATTACAAAATGTTCATCACTTGGACGAATCAGAAAATACGCAAAACATTTGTACATCGCAATATGTTTGATTTTAAGCATATTAAACCGTTCGACAAAGCGTACATTGATAGCCCGGGATCTATGGTGGTTTTCGCCACACCTGGCATGTTACATGCCGGTTTATCTCTACAAATATTTAAGAAATGGGCTCCCAATGAGAACAATATGGTTATAATGCCGGGTTATTGCGTTCAAGGCACTGTCGGTAATAAAATTTTGGGTGGAGCTAAAAAAGTGGAATTCGAAAATCGACAAGTGGTTGAAGTTAAAATGTCCGTAGAGTATATGAGTTTTTCAGCTCATGCAGATGCAAAAGGTGAGTATAGCATATTTCTGAAATAATTTATCGTCGCACGCGTGTGCAATAATAATTAACTTATTAACAATGATCTTATCTTTAAAAAAAAAACAAAACAAGGCATTATGCAACTTATACAAAACTGTGAACCAAAAAATGTTATGCTTGTCCATGGCGAAGCTGAGAAAATGCAATTTCTACGCACTAAAATTCGAGAAGAGTTTAGCATTGAAACCTATATGCCAGCGAATGGTGAAACCTGTATTATTTCTACTCCTGTAAAAATTCCTGTAGACGCTTCAGTGTCCCTACTAAAAGCTGAAACGCGCATTTATAATGCCCAACCCCCTGATCCGAAACGTCGACGACTTATTCATGGTGTATTGGTTATGAAAGACAATCGTATTATGTTACAAAATCTCAATGAAGCACTTAAGGAGGTCGGTATTAATAGACACGTAATGCGTTTCACGTCAAAAGTGAAGATGGACGATCCCAGCCCAAAACTGCGCACTGGAGAAACACTGTTAACTTTGCTGAGAGAAAAGCTATCTGGCTGGACCGTTACAATGCAAGAAAATTGTACAATTACAATTGAAACAGTGGAAATCAAGATTGAAGAAGATGAAAAAGACCCGAAGCATAAGACTTTATTGATCACGTGGACCAATCAAGATGAGGATATTGGAGCATATATCTTAAATACTTTGCAAAATATGTGTTAGTTTGTGTGTTAGTAGATTCCATTTTAATCTTATGTGCTGTAAAATAGAAGATAAATAAAGAAATTCGTTATCGATCATTTTTGCATGAGCTGATGTTAAGACTTTTATCTCGAACTGCACTCTTATGTACTTCTTATCAATATTTCGTTAAATGGTTAAAAGTCAAATTTGACCCGTTGCGCTACGTACGAAGATGAAATACTAAAGGGATTTTTATAAAAGGTATTCCGTGTCTACCCAATTCCCTTTTAAAATACATCAAAATTTTTTGATAAATTACTCTAAAGTATGACTTTTGGCAACTCCGCGTACACAGATGACAAATGACAAAATAACGGAATAAAATCGCATACGTCATGAGAAGCTTGTGAAAAAGTAGAAAATTCCTAAGAAAATATGAAAAATTATTGGATAAATAGTGCATTAATATATACTTTAATCTCTGATGATTATTGGGGGTAAAACGGATTTTCGTTGCATTAAAAAGAAAAGTGAAATATTTGCACATAAAAAAATTGTTGTGGCCATCAAACGAACGGAAAAGCAACAACGTACGAAGGACGATCATAAAAACAAACGAGAAAAACAAAGGCATATTTGGTGTACGTGTGTGCGTGCCTTAGTTCGCAATTATTATTAAGCAGCTGTTACAGAAAATTTCTAAATATTTGAGAGAATATTGTGCAAAAATACTTAGTATTTGCATTAAGTAAAAGTTTTTTGTGTTAATTTTGTTAATTTTTTAATACGGACAAAATATTTGGACGTCGAGCAAAGCACATGATGTGGTCGTTCTTCTCGCGCGACTCTTCCAAAGATTTCCCTTATGATATTGGTGAACCGGTGGCGGGATTCGAATATCATTCTATATGGACTTTGCATAAAGCTAAACGTAAAGGCACCCAAGAAGAGGTATCCATTTTCGTCTACGACATACGCAATGGATCAGAAGCAAAATGCGAATTGGCTAAAGGGGCCCTAAAGCGTTTAAAAACACTAAGACATCCCAGTATATTGCAATATATAGATTCATTGGAAACAGATAAGATGTTATACGTGGCTACAGAGTTTGTTGAACCTTTAGGCACACATATCACTAAATTATCAACAGATGGCCCACAAAAAGATTTATATTTAGCTTGGGGCATATTTCAAATAACAGTAAGTTGCACTATTTTTATACAAAGCGATGTTTAGAAAATCTCAACTCAACTCTAATTCCCTTCATAAATACTGTAGCGTGCTTTATCCTTTCTAAACAACGATGGCAACTTGCGGCATAATAACGTATCAGTTTGGTCTGTGTTTGTCAACGCATCGGGAGAATGGAAACTGGGAAGCTTAGAGTATGTATCACCGGCAGACGGCAATCCTATGCCGCCCATTAAAGTACCACCCGCCTTGGAAGTTTATGATCCGCCTGAGAAAAGTGATCAAAACAAATTGAAAGCAAGCACAAAGTGGTTAGCAAATGAAATGATTTGAGTATGCTTCGATCATGTTACATATTAAATACTTTTAGTTCGGCTGATATGTGGGGTCTCGGGTGCTTAGTTTGGGAGGCTTTTAATGGTCCGTTGCGGGCGCGTTCTAATTTAAAAGATATCAATAGCATACCGAAATCTATACAATCCTTATACTGTGAACTGGTGGGTGCCACGCCTTCAAATCGACCAAATCCGGCTGATATTATAACACGATGTCGTAAGCCCGGAGGATTTTTTAAAAATGATTTGGTCGACTCATTATTATTTCTTGAAGAAATACAAATTAAAGATAAGGCAGAGAAAAATCGTTTCTTCTCCGGTTTGACTTTGCATTTGGATAACTTTCCTGATAATGTGTGCAAGTAATTAAAATGACCTTTCTTACGACAAGAACACCTAACCTAAATCGGTTATTTTATTTAAAATGCAGGCATAAAATATTACCACAACTGATAACGGCCTATGAATATGGCGACGCCGGTTCAGCAGTTTTGGCACCTATGTTTAAGGTAATAAATATGATAATAATAGAAAATATTCTGGAAATAAATTATACCTTCAAACCTTCAAAAAATTGTAGCTTGGAAAACTACTTGATGAAGCTGAATATCAAAAACGCATCGTACCTTGCGTTGTCAAACTTTTCGCCTCAACTGATCGTGTAACCCGCTCTCGTTTATTACAACAACTGGAACTATTTATTGCTCATCTTCAACCTCAAGTAGTTAATGAACAGATTTTTCCTCAAGTAGCTCATGGTTTTTTAGATACGAATGCTACCATTAGAGAACAGACAGTTAAGGTAATTAAGTAAATACTTCATTGATATATTTCTACATTCATCTCCCATTTGCATTCTTCATACAGTCTATAAT
Source organism: Glossina morsitans morsitans (assembly GCA_001077435.1). Classification (NCBI taxonomy): domain Eukaryota; kingdom Metazoa; phylum Arthropoda; class Insecta; order Diptera; family Glossinidae; genus Glossina; species Glossina morsitans. The sequence continues at coordinate 35,368 of CCAG010015766.1, forward strand.
ACACTTGGCTCCTAGGCTAAATTATAATAATTTAAACGTGGAAGTACTGCGACATTTCGCTCGTTTACAAGCTAGGGACGATCAAGGTGGGATACGAACAAATACCACTGTCTGTTTGGGTAAAATTGCACCGCATTTACATCCGCAGGTAAATAAGGATTCAATGGATAAATTGGCTGAACGCAATTATAATTCTAAGCTTTTCTTGTCAATCTAAAGGTGCGACAACGCGTTTTAGTATCTGCTTTTATAAGGGCGATGCGCGATCCGTTTCCACCAGCCCGTGTAGCTGGGGTTTTAGCTTTAGCGGCGACGCAACAATATTTTCTCTTGAGCGAGGTTGCTAATCGTGTCTTACCAGCATTGTGTTCGTTAACCGTGGATCCGGAAAAAACGGTACGGGATCCAGTCTTCAAAACGATTAGGGGGTTTTTGGGTAAATTGGAAAAAGTTTCCGAAGATCCTACTCTCAGAGAAACCATGGGTTAGTTCTGCAATCTCTTTGAATAAAAATAACCAAATAACATAATGCATGATTTATTCCTTTGATGCAGAGGCTGATGTCAACACAGCGACTCCCTCGATTGGTAATGCGGCAGCTACCTGGGCAGGTTGGGCGGTGACTGCTGTAACAGCAAAATTTTATCGTAGCCAAAGTGATTCGTCAAGGCCTAGGCCACCGCTTACCGGACGCAATCTATCAAAACCAGCTTCACTAGGTATCACTCTTATCCTCTTCTTTTTTTTTTTAGTATAGAGTCCGATTTATGTTTTAATTTGAAATTATGCAGAACAACCCTCCAGTAGCAGTTTATCGACCACTACCTCTTCTGTAACGTCCATGACTTCTTTAGAGCATGAAAGTAACGACACTTCCGCTTCGGCCTCAGATTATGGCAACAATGATTGGGATAATGAAAATTGGGGAGAAATGGATGTAAGTTATTTTTATAAAGTAGTTTTAAAAAAATAAAACGTTTAAGCTTCATAATGAGATTTTGTAGACTTCCCAAGATCCTAGCAGCCCTATGGCTGGGGCTTCTGCAAATAATGGTCAACTTAACGCTTCCAGCGCTTTGGCAGAAGTACGTGATGGATGGGATAATGAAGAGTGGGGCAGTCTGGAAGAGGACCCCGTAAGTTCACTATGCGACGTAAAATCCTCTTTCTTTTTTTTTTAAAGATTGCATTCATTTAAGGGCGAAGATGAAGAAGAACAAGCTCAACAGCAGCAACAACAAATGCAATTGCGACAATCTCCTATACGACCACATCAACAACAATTGCAGCAACATCAATTAAATGAGCTTGCGGAACCATTAGCTAAACTGAATTCACATAATACATCACCATCCAAGCAAGCAACGGCTATTTTATCAACAAATTTAAGACCAAAGGATTTGTCAACAGCGAAATCAATATCGACGACACCGACACCATTCATGAATTGTAATAATATTAGTCCAATAGATAAATCACCAGAACATAACAATTTAACGAACAATGCTAATTGGAATAGTGATTCCTGGGCTGATGGTGAATTTGAGCCAATCGATGAAACGTCTATTGGTAAGTAAATACAAATTTTAAAACTCAAAACACTTACTGTGGTTGGTATGCTATTGTGTATACAATGCATGACGTGAAGGGAGTGGCGAATTGATTCAATTCCACAGGCAAAATTTATTATTACGGAGGGTCTTTGTATGCACGACTTTAATATTTCAGAAGAAATATTGGCAGTATAAATGAGTTTGGTCCGTTTTTCGTGAACAAAAATACATTCGCTTCAGAACAAGCCGAATAAAGAGGTTAATGTTCACCGAAGTACTGTTCGTCACTGGTACCTTTTTCTCCTTCTCTCAGGCAATTTTCGAAATCCATTTCAAAAAAATGCCATGTCTTTTGGGCTTATCCTCAAAAGAATCTCTATATTGGAATCCGAATTAACAGAGATAAATAATATCTGCCGATATTAGTGGGGTTGGTGAGCTATTCCAGATTAGAACTTTTCTCTTAGAAAACGGACGGAGCTAATTTGCACACCTAATAAAAATTTTAAATATATTTTTCTTAGGCAATCCCAAATTGGAGGAAGCTCGAAGGAAACGTGAAGAGAGGAAATTGCAACGTCAGCGTGAATTAGAAGCTCGTCGCGCCCAGCGTGTCAGTGGTCCAATGAAATTGGGCGCTAAAAAGCTTTAAGATAATTTTACACTTTATTAAAACTTAGTTTTCAAATACAATTTTCTATTTTGTATACATTACTTTGACTACTGTGTGGAAAGAGGAAAAAATTCTTTTCAGCAATATAGCAAAACAGCATGAAAATGTAGTCAATGTTAAATTGGTCTAAATGAATTGTGTCGTGAAAAGTATTCCCATTAATATTATGTATTTTAGCATTTCTATACACCCACCATAAAAAGATGAGATTTTACCAATTTATTCCTCTATCGACTTTAACCTGTCGCATCCAAGCATCCGACCGTCCGTCCGTCCGTCCGTCCGCCCGCCCTATCGATATGTCGTTTGTTGTTCAAACACTCACAGTCGCCAAGTTGAGATAAAAAGGTGAAACTTTCTATTCGTATTTTTGATCTTGATAGCCATGGATAAAGTTTGAAAATGGTTGTGATCCATCCACACTAGAAAATTAGGAGAGATTAATCTGAAACTTCACGCACATTCTTACAGAGATGATTGAAAATGTCAATGGAAGAAAGAATATGCGAGCCGTCTACAAAGGCGCCCGCAATAGTCAAAGAATTACAATAAATTAAGACAGGCTGGAAATTATTCCTAAAGCAATCCAAGAGATCAGTGTGAAACGTTCAGATTAACTGACCTGACAGAAAAAATAAAATGCTCTGAAATTTTGGCTTTTTGGTTTAAAATGGTGGGTATCGCAAAGATTAACTTTAGGCGTACATAACTTTCACACGTTTTGTTCAGTATTTTTACTCTTTTTATAAATTTTTAAGTCTCTCCATTAGGATAAAAAAATTTTATACAATTTTTTGTAAACAAATTTTTCACATAATACATACACACCCCTTTATCATAATTATTATCATTATAATATAATATTTCCTGACATGAGCTTACGTTTGGAGTGGTAAGAATTTAAAGAATTTTCCCAAAAGATTTACTATACGATTAAATTCTTTATGCGTTTTCTTATCTCTAGGACAGAAAAAGATATTTAGTTGAAGCCGAATTTTGAATACTTGTCATCAGAGTCTAAAAAGATCGAAAATGAAAATTAATTAATAAACCTGACATATCTTACTCAATAATACCATTGAGACCTCGAGTTGACCAAAGAACATCTAAAAAGAGTTATCTAAAAATAATCTAAATTTTCAATTTTATAATACATCAACGAGAGATGGAAATTTGCACCAATTTTACAATTTCATTGATAGCACCTAGTATGCATTACAGATTCCGGGTCCATTCAGCTACGTTTACCCCATCTTCATGACTATTCTGTTTGAATTGAAATTCTCAAGGTTTGAAGATTGCAACAATTTTGATAAGCTAAGACTTTGTAGCGCATTCATTTTGAATAAAGTTTTATGACACGAGTTTCCAAAATGGTCCTTAAGCATTTTTTTTTGCCTTAAAGTTGAAAAGAGGACTAGAACTTCAATATACGCTAGCAGCGTGTGAGGTTAAAAAATAAATCAAGGGACAACTGCTTGCAAATTCATCAGAAAAATACAAATTATTTGCCCTCTTAGACATACTGACCTGAATTAGAAACTCTATGTAGGAAAATGAATTTGGCCTCAAATTCTTTCTATTCCTTCTCTTCAATTTAATATCGAAATTTGAAATGTTTCCTCAAATGTTACCCTCTTCTTAGTTAGCCAAACTATTCCTTCAGAAAAAAAGGCAGAGCACATACATTCCGTGTAGCAATGGGGCAATGGGGGCTTCTAAGATGACACAGTTATTTTTTAAAGATCCTATAAAGACATGATTTTAAATATATTTGTTGTCAAAAGCCTTTTAGCATCATCGTAACTTATTGAAGACTTTCGCCCACTTCCTGTAATGAATTATTATTAGAAAAAGAAAACGCTTTTACAAATGCATAATACAAGTTAAATCATTAAAAAAAATCTTACCCTGCGCTGATATTATGTTTAACAATTACTTGCAAATGCTATTAATTTTTCCCCGCTGAATGCAATTAATTAGAGAATGAAAGGGTCAGGTTTATTAAAATATATCTCAAATATTACAAAATCAATAATATTTCAATGGCCAGCATGAAATTATGTTCCGGGCTCTAAACAATTAAATTAATATATTTTTATTTAAAATACTGATTATTTTATGATATTTAAGTTCGAAAATTTATTAAAAATGTTTTTTTAGTGTAGTTTATAAATTAAGTGACCGAACGAAAATTGAACTTAATAATAAAGCGAAAGTCGTATGTTTTTGTTTTTAAGCATGAATTAAGTGAATGATTTTGGGAATTATTTTTTTTTTTTTTTTGGTAGATTTGACGTTAATTTTTTTTTCAAAGAAATGTATGAGATACAGGCGACTTGATTGTCTTCTGATAAAAATTATTAATCATGCTCCACTTTACACTTTATTTCCAAGATATTTCATTTGTTTTTTTTTTTTCAAAAGCTTTAAAGGCTTTAAAAAAAAGAAAGTAACAATAAAGCCGATAATTGTATAAATAAATGTATAATTCATTTAAATTATAAAAATATTTTTATAAAAAATAAAATTCAAAAAATTTAAAAATTTGATAAAAACATCCTGTATAATAATTATTAAATAAGAAAAACAAAAACCAGCCTCTTTACTATAAAAACTAAACGAATATTAACTGAAGAAGAAAGAAAACCTGTTAAAATTTGCACTATTTTAGTTTTAGTTGCCAAACTAGCAAATATGAGTATTTTTCTATATCAAAACTAAAAAGAAAAACAAAACTTAAATTTCTTAGTTTTATAATTCAATTTTTTAACCTGCACCAATAAACTCTTAAAAAAAAAAAGAACGAAAAACAAGAGAAAGAAAAACTAATTTATATAAAATCTAATGCACCAATGAAAATCACAAATTTTATAGAAAAAACAAAAGTTTATAAAAACAAGAAACATTTTTAACTAAATTTGATATACAAAAAAATAAAAAAAATAAATAAAAATCATCAGTCGCCAATAAAAAAAAAAAAACAAAACACAAAATAGAAATATGAAAATCAAAAACAAAAAACAAAAAATATAATAAATAAAATAAAAAAACTAAAACATATTTTTCAAAATACATTTTTTTTTTTTTTTTAAGAAAAGTAAAATCAATGTTATGAGGAAATGACATTTGTCCCCTTAACCTTTACCTTTACCTTTACCTTAATGATAGATGTCTATATTGTTAACAAATCCATTTTTTCTCCGAAATCAATTCATTGTGTCGTTTAAAATTTTTTCATTACCTTTAATATAATCAAATAGAGAAAGAAACAAAACCGAATGTAACAAAAATCGCAACCTCTCTTGTTATTATTCATATAATAATAAAAAAAACAAAACAAACAAAAAAAGAAATGAATAAACGTAAAATACAATTTTTAAAAATCCCCTCACTCATAACAACAAAATGCAAAAAGAAAAAATTGTATATTTAAATTTAAAAATTATATAATTAAATGAATCAGAAATTTTGACAAAAATTCGAATACATAAGTATTTAAAGATAAATAACAAAAAAAAAAAAAAATACTCATGAGAAACAATAAAAAAAAAAATTAATGTTTAGAAAATTTTTTAAGACTGTAATCACATGATTTCCACGATGATGAAGATGAAAAAGAATATAATTTATTAATAAACGTAACTAAAAATGAAGAATAAAATAACATTTTAATTCGTTTTCTTAAAACGCAAAAGCAAAGAAAGTATAAAGGTACAAAGCTATCCAATTTTTCCTAAAGTCCTTCCTTAGGTTTGGATTTTAATTAGTTTCTGTCATTCAAAAATTGCGTAGTCTAACAAATAAAAATGTATCGTTTTATGTACAATGATTCATATAACAACTTTTCGAAATATGAGAAGCGGTCGAAACCTGAACCATCTTTCCTAGCGTCCGTCCTTGGTCCGAAACACGTCGGCTTATCAAATTTTATTAAAGTATCTCAAAAGTAGGGGGCTTCGGGGCACAAAACGGACAGACAAGCTTCAGAAAGTGATCTGGGTGTTACATACATCCGTACAAGCTTAATATATACTTTTGCACCACCAGTGATGTCGGTTATAAAAATCCTTTTATTGGGGATGTTATCATTTTTGCATTCTATAGATACGCAGAACTTAGCGAACTTAGTAGATATTTCAAGGTTAAAATAGGATAAGGGATGAGTATAGATCGTCAGGTAGTATTTAACATTGCTTTAACTGTTGTATACGATAAAATAAAGGTTTGAAAAATGGCGTTGGCTTGTAAAGACTGCCGATTCAATTTTTAGTTATAACAGATATTAAATACCTCACAGCTAATTTTGCGTCATGTTGCGAAATTTTCTTAGATTTCGAAATTTTTTGTTAAAATTTAATTAATAAATCATAAGCTGTGTACTACATATCAATAAAATGTTTGGTAGGGAAATTTTCGTCAGAACCACCTAAGCGCACAGGTACATACGCAGAGGTGCGAAATATCCGTGGATCATGTTTTTGAACTTTGAACTTACTTCAAAAATATGGTTTTCTTCAAATCGCGAATTTTTCACCAGCGTTCCGAGAAGATCTGTGCCCATTCTCTCTCTCTCTCTCTCTCTCTCTCTCTCTCTCTCTCTCTCTCTCCGTGCGGTACACCAGACGTTAACTTCAATTGGTAGTTGGTCGTACCTGCAATGAGTTCGATCTGTGCGATCCCCTACAGCTTCAGCCTTTGAAGTAAGTCGTGCGTATCTTTTAAGTATTCTAAACTGCAGACTAACGGCAATGATATTCCCTAAGTATCTTAGCAAGGCTCCTTTTTGCGCATTTCTTCGCATCTTTGATGCGAATGATTTTGTGTCATTTTTTTCGGAACAATCCGTGATCGACATTTATCGCGCACGATAGTCGTTCGGCTTTAGATCTTGGAACAATGCTTTATACTCATTCTCGGCTACTGAACTCTGAAACATTTGATGACTTCGAACACGATGTAATTTACGCCTAAAGCTGAGCAATAGATAGTAGTTTTTGTTTATTCCTAAAATTAGGCACTGGATTTTTTTCAACTACAATATAAAATTCGTCAGAGGAACTTTGTACAGAAAAGTTGACAAAAGTGTGAAAAAATTAATATAAAATCAGAAGAAGAAGATTTGAAATTGATATTTGTTTCAAAGAATTGAATTTGAAGTGTAACTTGAGCTTTAAAAAATTTAGTAACTAAATCGAATGCAAAACCATCCATTATATAAAATCATGTCAAGATCATTGCCATAAGTTGTGTAGTTTCCACTTTTTCTTATGATTGATAACTAAACTAACAATTAATTGTTTTTTAATTTTTCGATTTATACTTAATTTGACACTAATATTGAAATTCTTTTCGGTTTTATTTACACGTTTTGCTTACATTTACCACTCCTAGTAGTAGTGTTTATTATGGCTTTTTCGTATGGAATTCACAAGAAAGGAAAATACACACACATAACAACAACAACAACAAAAATGTTTATATTTTTTTTTTTTTTTTTGGTCGTTTTTCAACAAAGAGATGTAAACGGCATCGATAACCCTCAAAACAAATGCTAAAATTACTGAACAACATGCAACATAAATGTGCTTTTAAATCTTGTGTAATTGTTACCAGCGTGAGTGTTTTATGTTTCTGTCTATATATACATACATACATACATACATACATACATACATACATACATACACAATTATATATGTCAGTATATTCGCGAATCACAAATGTTAATTTGCATTATTCATGAATTTGTTATTGTCGTACTGTATGGTTGTTAAAATGCTGTGCGGTGTTTTAATTTGAAAAGAAAACGAAAACAATAACAACAACAAGAAAAAAAGCGAAAAAAAATTAGCAAAAATTAATGCTGCATATCGTGATAATTTATTATGTTTGTTGAGGGTGTTGCTGTGTGTAACAAAATATTGTTGTTTACACCTGCCCTATGTTTATATAAACATGATCTTGACGCTGGTTGGTTGAATGGTTAGTTGGTGTTCGCTAATGAGTGTTTCAAATTATAACTAACGGCTGTATGTTTTTCCATTGATTTATTGAAATTCTCTTAAGTTCGTTTTTAAAACAATTACACGGTTAAGAATTTGTTACCCCCTTTATTTGTTTTTTTTTTTCTGCTGTTAATGTCGATCATCGATTCAATTTCGTTCAAGGTTGACCATTACGTTTGTACATATATATGTATATGTATATATGTATATATTGATTGTATTTGGACACACTAGACTTTACAGGCGTATGAGTAATATTTATATTTAACAATGTTTTCATTCATATTACGTACGGGTCGTTCTGCTACAAATCCATATGTTTTAAGTCATCATCTCTCTCAAGTCAACTTAGAATTTAATAAAACCTTAGTTGGTGCAGCCGTAGTTGACGTTCATTTCGTATTTTAAAACTTTCAGAGCCACGTCAGAGTCATGTTTTGATAATATTTTTATTTTCAATTTTATCCACCAAAAAAAAAAAAAATACTTCACCGATAAGAAATTTTGTCTATGAACTGATTAAATATCAAAATATTCGATCGTAATGAATATAAGATATCCACTACATAGTGATGCTTGACTATTTTTGGCTTTATTTCTTCCCACCTTTGAATGTTTGACTTCACTTTCGCTCAAATTCAATGATTGGAAGTTTTAATAAAATGTCAAAGTTTTGTTGATAAGAACTTATATATAACCCATAGTTAAAATACCCAATGGAATCATCAAAAAAGTTAATGAAGAATTTTTCAACTTTTAGATTCATTATTACATAAGCACAGATTAGTGCAAGTTTTACTACTCATCTTAATATCGATATCGACTTAGCATTAGAATTACCGACGTTTTGATCATTTTGATCCCCTATATTTGTCGTGATGCCATAGTCGAAAAAGTCAAAGTTGGAAGCTGAAATTCGGCACAAACATTACTTGATTGATTAAGAATCTAAAGCGAAAAGAATGGTTGCTCCCTATTTACATACACGGCCAACGTAATTGAGAAATTAAAACCACTTTGAAAAAAAAGGATCATGTTTTCCTAATTTCGTCCACAAGCCTGGATTCTGTGAATATATTTCGACAAAATGCTATGTTCGTTAAAAACCGATATGCAAGGTTGATCCAAGTATGGTCCCAATCGCCTTACTAACACGCTGCATTTCCAATTTGCTTCTAATTTATTTGTAATTGGATGAAAAAGATGCTAATGTGCGTTATTGAGATAAACGGGAACCTAATTGGAATTAAAATTTAATCGCAAATTGTGCGTGTGTGTTGCAGTGAATATGAAAACGATCCCGACAAACGTTTGGGTGAAAGTTTTTCATAAACATCTTCACGGGATCGAAAGTTATAGACAAAGATATGAAAAATATGTGTGCCTTTTTCCAAGGTTGTTTCCGTTTCCTCCTGATCATGTCCAATTTGCAACCTTACATTCTTAATCGTTCAGGGAACGTCTTTGCAAAATTTCAGATTCCCATCTTGCGAATGTAGGCAATGATCGCATTCGGTTGGAATATACATCGGCATCGGCATTGGCATCGGCATCGGCATCGACATCTCGGAAACTAGACTAATGAAAAAATGATTATAGGCATTAAAAGATCTTCTCGTATAAAAAATTGAGACCAAATCCCTTTGAAACATGCATGCTTTGAAAACTTTTTCTTTCAAGAATCAAAATGACGTACTCGAGGAGTTCTAGTGTTAACTGTCTGCCTGTTTGTTAAAATTGCTATTAAACTGAAAAGTTCATGTGGAAAAACAATCCTAGTTTCACATTTTGTTTTCTATTACTAGGCTAAGGACAAGACTTCGACAAGACAATTGCTTTGCTCAGAACATTAAATTTGGGCTTTAATGCCTTCTTAAGAGAATGTGAAGCCCGAACTGGAAAATTATGCAAACACAAATGTAGCAAAACCATATATGTACATGTGAAAATGTGCTTTTTAAAAAAAAAAGTAGTTTTGGTAATTTTTTTAGGATAATATAATAACAGAATGTGTGTTCATATCTTTCCAACTCTCTATACTCAAACACAATGGACCTGAATTGAAATGATGTCGACATTAAAAGCCAGAGAAAGTCGGATAAAAACTAAGCGAAACCTATAATATGAGGGATGAAATGAGGTAGAAACAAAGCGAATGCAGTCAAATATAATCGAAACAGAATTTCACCTAATCTCTCTATCCGATTTCTCATTCTAAAAATGGCTTTACAGCCAAAGTTACAATATGCATAAAATTTGTTTGAAGAAAGGGTCCTAAAGGCTTACATTCGCTTCAATTTTCTTATCTGATAATTTTTTTCGATTACCTGCAAGCGACCTTTACCGATTTATGAAAATATCGAGGAGAAAATTTACACAAATTATGGGCGTGATGCGTGCAAACCACTACACATGCTAGAGCTCGGCATTTTAGGGCACCCGTGTACTAGAGTGAATGGCAAAAACGTTATAGTTCTATTAGCTCCCTTGATGTTTAATAAAAAAGAGCAACAAAAAAAAAAATAAAAACTGATGTTCGTTGGACAGAACATATATTCAGATATCCGTACCATTTACGCCGCCTATATGCGGCCAATATTAGAGTATAGCTCACACGTATTGGCGGAAGCCTCCAAACCCCGTTTGCTGACGTGCGACCGCTCTAGGGTAACGAAAATGTGTTCAAAATCTCTCGATACTCTCGAGCATCGGCGTAGTGTGCGCTGTGTGGTACTTATGCATAAGTATCAGCTAGGGTAAGTGGTCAACAGAGATAAAAAAGATGTGCCCACCAGCTAAGCCCTTTACCAGGACATGTCAAGTCTTTCTCAGCGTTCTCACTCACGCGTTCTGTAAGTGCCTGCCCATCACACGTACACAAACGCATCACGTCACCCTTCAATCACACTGTCCGCCCCTGGAATAATCTACCAGCAGTGGTCTGATATTTCCGCTTTTAAGTCAAACGTACACAAAGCACTATTCCGCCTTTCAAACCCTTTCTACCCACAACCGTTCCTGACCGCCACTATCGTGCTCGTACAGGTGATATCCCCTGAGTAACTGATTATAATGAAACAAAAACTTTCGAACATGATCTTTACCTGCGCAGGTATATAGGGCTCGTTAATGCCTTATAGGATAGTATCTGCCATAAAGTGTCCGTTTGAAGACTTGCTATAAGCGTTTTTTGTAGAGAAACAAACTAAGCAGAATGTCGCTGCAGATAGGCGCGTCTGATTAAATTAAGTCAAGCTCTTGCACTAATTAAAATTCTATAAACTCTTTAAGAAGTTTCCAATGCGTGCTCGTAAGCGAGATAATAAACGATAAACATTTCACTTACCGCCACAAAAGGATTAATAACAAATAATTTTGCACTCATCTGCAACGAACGTTTGTAGTAAACTTTTCATACCGATATCCTTTGAATAGTGGATGTTAGTGCAAGTTTAAATCAAAGAGACCGCATCGTTACTTTTTCTTGTCTCGTAACTTAAATACAATTGTATGTACGTACGCAAACTAAAATTACATACACAAAAGCATAATTTCCGTTTTGTCAATTAGTTATGCAAAGTAAAAAAGAAACAGAAATGAAATAACAACAAAAAAATGGCACAAAATATTATCAACGAGAAAAGGTAACCAAAAAAAAAAATAAATAAAAATAAAAAATTTCAGAAACCGTTTGACAATTGTCTTAACAAAGGTGTTAAAATATCATCGCAATGGGGTAAACTTCATACATATGTATATGTATATATATATATATATATATATATATGTGTGTGTGTGTAAGAAAATAAAATAAAAGCAAGGAAAAGTAACAACAACAACAAAGAATCGAGCTAATCAGTAGCCAAACCCAGAAACCAAACACATCCAGCCTACACTCGCTTTAAACTGTTTATGTACGCTTAACGTGCACACAGCACTAGCACACGTTGTACAAACATAAAAAGACGAATAAAAAAAAAAAAAAGAATTTACATAAATAGCTTTTGGTTTGTATTGAACCGCAAAGCAGTGAAGGAACAAAAATAAATATGTATGCGCACAGTTCTACATTAAAACCATAAAAGTCTACTACAATGAAAGAGAAAAAGAAAGCGAAAAACGCGTAAAAATTATAATAATATTTCAAGAATTGTTAAGTAAATCGCGGTATCTGGTTAGTTTGTTTCTTTTTTTTTTTTTTTTTTCTTTCATTTCTTAGCATTAAAAACCAAAACTCGAGATTTACTATTTTAGCTTTTAATCAGGAATGAAAACCACTTTACCCTCTATACATAGATACTCAGATACTTATGGGTTTTTTTTTTTGTTATTCTTATAGAGTTATGAGTCATGGCACGCATTGCCATAGACAGGCATTCCCCAAAAAACCTAGGCGCAAACATTTATACATTTATGTAGATGCTTATGCAACAAAAACAAGAATAATCGCTTTTTATGAACATACATA